>JAXIVH010000050.1:1852500-1857500 GCA_036785325.1 Urophycis tenuis | reverse complement strand
GCGACCACTGTGATGTCAACCCCACAGCGACCACTGTGATGTCAACCCCACAGCGACCACTGTGATGTCAACCCCACAGCGACGACTGTGATGTCAACCCCACAGCGACGACTGTGATGTCAACCCCACAGCGACCACTGTGATGTCAACCCCACAGCGACCACTGTGATGTCAACCCCACAGTGGGCTGGCGGCCAGCAAACCGCAGCATCAAGATCACAGCAACAAACAGTGAGTGTGTGAGTACGTGAGTGTGTGAGTACGTGCAGTGAGTGTGTGAGTACGTGCACGAGTGTGTGAGTACGTGCAGTGAGTGTGTGAGTACGTGCAGTGAGTGTGTGAGTACGTGCAGTGAGTGTGTGAGTACGTGCACGAGTGTGTGAGTACGTGCAGTGAGTGTGTGAGTACGTGCAGTGAGTGTGTGAGTACGTGCAGTGAGTGTGTGAGTACGTGCAGTGAGTGTGTGAGTACGTGCAGTGAGTGTGTGAGTACGTGCAGTGAGTGTGTGAGTACGTGCAGTGAGTGTGTGAGTACGTGCAGTGAGTGTGTGAGTACGTGCAGTGAGTGTGTGAGTACGTGCAGTGAGTGTGTGAGTACGTGCAGTGAGTGTGTGAGTACGTGCAGTGAGTGTGTGAGTACGTGCAGTGAGTGTGTGAGTACGTGCAGTGAGTGTGTGAGTACGTGCAGTGAGTGTGTGAGTACGTGCAGTGAGTGTGTGAGTACGTGCAGTGAGTGTGTGAGTACGTGCAGTGAGTGTGTGAGTACGTGCAGTGAGTGTGTGAGTACGTGCAGTGAGTGTGTGAGTACGTGCAGTGAGTGTGTGAGTACGTGCAGTGAGTGTGTGAGTACGTGCAGTGAGTGTGTGAGTACGTGCAGTGAGTGTGTGAGTACGTGCAGTGAGTGTGTGAGTACGTGCAGTGAGTGTGGTCTTACGTGCTCTGCAGACTCGGGGTCAGCAGGGGGGGGCCTGAGGAGGGGGTCCTCATACCCTCGGGACTCCCACTGACCGGGCTGCGGACTTTACTCTGGAGAACACACACAGAGGGGCCCGGTGGGTTCAGTGAGGACTTTACTCTGGAGAACACACACAGAGGGGCCCGGTGGGTTCAGTGAGGACTTTACTCTGGAGAACACACACAGAGGGGCCCGGTGGGTTCAGTGAGGACTTTACTCTGGAGAACACACACAGAGGGGCCCGGTGGGTTCAGTGAGGACTTTACTCTGGAGAACACACACAGAGGGGCCCGGTGGGTTCAGTGAGGACTTTACTCTGGAGAACACACACAGAGGGGCCCGGTGGGTTCAGTGAGGACTTTACTCTGGAGAACACACACAGAGGGGCCCGGTGGGTTCAGTGAGGACTTTACTCTGGAGAACACACACAGAGGGGCCCGGTGGGTTCAGTGAGGACTTTACTCTGGAGAACACACACAGAGGGGCCCGGTGGGTTCAGTGAGGACTTTACTCTGGAGAACACACACAGAGGGGTCCGGTGGGTTCAGTGAGGACTTTACTCTGGAGAACACACACAGAGGGGTCCGGTGGGTTCAGTGAGCCGCGGGCCGGGACCGGGATCTCTGACCCCGACAAGCTGCCCCCCATCATCATAGACAACATAACCCCGGCGACCTCTGACCCCGACAGGCTGCCCCCCATCATCACAGACAACATAACCCCGGCGACCTCTGACCCCGACAGGCTGCCCCCCATCATCACAGACAACATAACCCCTGCGACCTCTGACCCCGACAGTCTGCCCCCCATCACCACAGACAACATAACCCCAGCGACCTCTGACCCCGACAGTCTGCCCCCCATCACCACAGACAACATAACCCCAGCGACCTCTGACCCCGACAGGCTGCTCCCCATCACCACAGACAACATAACCCCAGCGACCTCTGACCCCGACAGGCTGCTCCCCATCACCACAGACAACATAACCCCAGCGACCTCTGACCCCGACAGGCTGCCCCCCATCACCACAGACAACATAACCCCAGCGACCTCTGACCCCGACAGGCTGCCCCCCATCACCACAGACAACATAACCCCAGCGACCTCTGACCCCGACAGGCTGCCCCCCATCACCACAGACAACATAACCCCAGCGACCTCTGACCCCGACAGGCTGCCCCCCATCACCACAGACAACATAACCCCAGCGACCTCAGTTCACAGGACACAATGCCACAATGAAGTCCTACAGTGTCCAGCCGCCTGGCATGATTGACTGAAGATAGAGGCTTACTTCCTCTGTGTCTGTCTGCTTCAGACAGACACAGAGGTTCACACCTGGTGAACACCTGGTTCACACCTCTTTAACGAGCTGCATGGTGTCGCCTTGGAGGTAAAGCAATTAAGCACAATTTCTGTGAAAGCAGCCTGTGACAAATGACCAACAGACAGACTAGTCCTAATAATTGGTGGACTAGAATTCAATGCTATTTGCAACCAGAGGGATTCTGTGGTGAGGTGATGAGTGACCTCAGGGGGTTCATTCTGTGGTGAGGTGATGAGTGACCTCAGGGGGTTCATTCTGTGGTGAGGTGATGAGTGACCTCAGGGGGTTCATTCTGTGGTGAGGTGATGAGTGACCTCAGGGGGTTCACTCTGTGGTGAGGTGATGAGTGACCTCAGGGGGTTCATTCTGTGGTGAGGTGATGAGTGACCTCAGGGGGTTCACTCTGTGGTGAGGTGATGAGTGACCTCAGGGGGTTCACTCTGTGGTGAGGTGATGAGTGACCTCAGGGGGTTCATTCTGTGGTGAGGTGATGAGTGACCTCAGGGGGTTCATTCTGTGGTGAGGTGATGAGTGACCTCAGGGGGTTCACTCTGTGGTGAGGTGATGAGTGACCTCAGGGGGTTCATTCTGTGGTGAGGTGATGAGTGACCTCAGGGGGTTCACTCTGTGGTGAGGTGATGAGTGACCTCAGGGGGTTCACTCTGTGGTGAGGTGATGAGTGACCTCAGGGGGTTCACTCTGTGGTGAGGTGATGAGTGACCTCAGGGGGTTCATTCTGTGGTGAGGTGATGAGTGACCTCAGGGGGTTCATTCTGTGGTGAGGTGATGAGTGACCTCAGGGGGTTCACTCTGTGGTGAGGTGATGAGTGACCTCAGGGGGTTCACTCTGTGGTGAGGTGATGAGTGACCTCAGGGGGTTCACTCTGATCCCAGTGGTCGTGGGTTTGATTCCTGATCCCCACAGCCCAGCCCACTCCCCCAGCACCTCCACCTCCTCCAGCACCTCCACCTCCCCCAGCACCTCCACCTCCTCCACCTCCTCCAGCACCTCCACCTCCTCCAGCACCTCCACCTCCCCCAGCACCTCCACCTCCTCCAGCACCTCCACCTCCCCCAGCACCTCCACCTCCTCCACCTCCTCCAGCACCTCCACCTCCTCCAGCACCTCCACCTCCCCCAGCACCTCCACCTCCTCCAGCACCTCCACCTCCCCCAGCACCTCCACCTCCTCCACCTCCTCCAGCACCTCCACCTCCCCCAGCACCACCACCTCCTCCAGCACCTCCACCTCAACCTCCTCCAGCACCTCCACCTTCTCCAGCACCACCACCTCCTCCAGCACCTCCACCTCCTCCACCACCTCCACCTCCTCCAACACCACCACCTCCTCCAGCACCTCCACCTCCTCCAGCACCTCCACCTGAATGACTGACTCACACAGGCCACCTTCAGGAGGTCCCACAGCTCCCGCTGCCGCTTCTCCTGCAGTCCCATGAGGACCTGCTCACTGTCAGCCATCCTCTGGACCACGGCCTCCACCTTCGGCAGCAGCTCCATCACACGCTGCCGGCACACTACTGTCTTACTACACACACACACACACACACATTATGAGTTACAGTTCACTATCCAGGTAATTAAAACAGCCTCTTATATATATATATAAGACACGTCAGTGGATTATAGCAATACAGTCTGATTATAAAATCACTAAGTGATTTTATAATCAGTGTTGCGGTGCAAAGTTCAAGGTAAAGTGATACAAGGTGTGTTTATTACCTCAGGTGAGTGTAGAAGTCTTTAAGTTTCCTCTCGTAGAACTGAACAGCCTGACCCACCAGGCGGACCACCTCCTGACAGTCTCCTGAGCACCGCTGTTCTGGTGAGGGGAACCACACACACACACGCACACACACACACATACACGCACACACACACACACACATACACACACACACACACACGCACGCACACACACACGCACACACACACACACACGCACGCACACACACGCACACACACACACATACACGCACGCACACACACACGCACACACACACACATACATGCACACACACACACACACACACGCACGCACACACACACACGCACGCACACACACACGCACACACACACACATACATGCACACACACACACACACGCACACACACACACATACATGCACACACACACACACACACGCACGCACACACACACACGCACACACACACACATACACGCACACACACACACACACACGCACACACACATACACACGCACGCACACACACACATGTACGCACACACACACACATGTACGCACACACACACACATATGTACACACACACACACACACATACACACACACACGCACGCACACACACACATGTACGCACACACACACACATGTACGCACACACACACACATATGTACGCACACACACACATGTACGCACACACACACACATGTACGCACACACACACATGTACGCACACACACAAACACACATGTACGCACACACACACACACACATGTATGCACACACACACACACACAAACATGTACGCACACACACACACAAACACATACACGCACACATGTACGCACGCACACACATGTACGCACACATGTACGCACACACACACACACACGCGCACACACACATACACACACAGGCATGCCCACACAAACACACGCACACGCAGGCATGCACACACGCACGCACACATGTACGCACACACACACATACACG
>JAXIVH010000050.1:1837500-1850000 GCA_036785325.1 Urophycis tenuis | reverse complement strand
ACCCACATGGCAGCTTTCTGGCCCTGCTGCAGCCTCTGCCAGTCCTCCTTCAGAGAGCGGATGGTGTGCCAGGCCTGGCCACAGGTCCTCCTCAGGGGGCCGTAGGCCAGCATGACCTTGGGGTCCTTCTCTACAGGAACCACAGAACCAGACAGGAAGTGAGAGAAGGCAGGGGCCTCGCTGAGCGACCCCGACACGACCCCGACACCCGGAGGGGCCACGTTGGAGTCCCCGCGTCATCGCCATAACCACTGTCACCACCATCACCACTGTCACCACCAGTGACAGTGGTGATGGTGGTGCTTTCAACACCTTACGGCCTGGTCTCCTAGGTGAGAAGATGCAGGTTGATGCTCCCTTGGTGTCCTGGATTGTTGACTACCTGATGGGCAGACCACAGTTTGTACGTCTACAGAACTGTGTATCTGACAGGGTGGTTAGCAACACTGGGGCCCCACAAGGGACGGTCCTTTCTCCCTTCCTCTTCACCCTCTACACCTCAGACTTCAGCTACTGCACTGAGTCCTGCCACCTTCAGAAGTTATCTGATGACTCCGCAGTGGTTGGCTGTATTGAGGGGGGTGATGAGGGTGAGTATAGAACTGTTGTGGGCAACTTTGTCTCTTGGTGTGAGCTGAACCATCTACAGCTCAATGCAACAAAGACAAAGGAGCTCATTGTGGATCTAAGGAGGGCCAAAACACCGGTGGGCCCTGTGTTCATCCAGGGGGTTCCTGTTGACATTGTTGAGGAGTACAAGTACCTGGGGGTGTACTTCAACAACAAGTTGGACTGGACCAGGAACACAGAGGCCATCTACAAGAAGGGCCAAAGCCGACTCTTTTTTCTGAGGAGGCTAAGGTCCTTCAACATCTGCAGGACAATGCTGAGGATGTTCTACGAGTCTGTGGTTGCCAGTGCGATCTTCTTTGCTGTCACATGCTGGAGCAGTGGGTTGAGGGTTGTGGACACCAATAGACTTAATAGACTCATCAAGAGGGCTGGTGATGTAGTGGGTGAGGAATTGGACACTCTGACTACCGTGGCAGATAGGAGGATGCTGTCCAGGCTACGGACTATCATGGACAATGCCTCTCACCCTCTCTTTTCCACCCTGGCTCAGCGGAGGAGTTCCTTCAGCAGAAGACTCCTCTCACCGAGATGCACCACAGAGCGACATAGGAAATCATTCCTGCCTGTGGTCATCAAACTATACAATTTGTCACTTTCATCATAGTTTCTGCTGCAATACAGATTATTCATTCATATTGCATAACTGGTCATTTCTCTTTCATTTCACTGCATAACTGGTCATCTCTATGCACAACTGGTCTTTTTTAAAACATAGAATCTGACATGCTACATCCTTGTGTATGCTATCACCTCTTAGTGTATGCCTGGTTGTATGTACATTTATGTATATTTCTTTATGTATATTTTTTGTATATTGCTTACATAGGTTATGTTTTACAAAGGTTTTATTTTACATAGGTTTATATTTTATATTTTACATAGGTTTATATTATATATTTATATATTCTTACACTTTACTATATGTAGAGTGTCTGTCTGTCTCTTCTTTCTTTTTGCACTGGAGTATTGTATTGTAACGAATGCAATTTCCCTCAGGGATCATTAAAGTACGTCTGTCTGTCTGTCTCTCTGTCTGTCTGTCACCACCATCACCGCTGTCACTACCATCACCACCATCACCGCGTAACCACACCCCCGCATGGGAACATTACGTCACCAGTGCTATTTTGCGGTTGGCGCTTCGGGAACTTCCAGAATCCAGATGTGGATTCCCCGACCTCGGCGGAACTGACCGGATCATCAACAGACTCTGTAGCGGAGCCAGCGCTCCGATAGCACGAGAACCATCAGCACGTTCCCCTCCCCCTGCGGGGTTCCTCCCAAATGGCGTGCCCCTCCCCCCGGGGGACTACTCACGGACGAAGCTGATGTTTTCTGGGACGGGGCGGGTGGCCAACAGGGGCTGGTAGCTGCAGGAGGAGCGGTCAAACAGGAAGACCAGAGGGAGGTCTGTCCGGCGGCCATCGATCTGCTACACACACACACACACACACACGTGCAAACACACACATTTACATTACATTGAGGGCATTTAGCAGACGCTTTTATCCAAAGCCACTTACAAATAGTACATTTTTCATAAGAAGGTGAAACATTTAATTGCTGCTAATACAGTAAGGAAGTCACCAGAACAAGTTTCAAGCATTTCAATTGCTAGGTTAACCATTGCTAGTATACAACATCTCTGGCTAAGTGCCAAGTTACAAAGAGTGTGGGAGTCCCCGCGTCACCACCATCACCACTGTCACCACCATCACCTGCATCACCACCATCCCCACTGTCACCACCATCACCACCATCACCACCATCAGTGCCATCACCACCATCACCACCATCAGTGCCATCACCACCATCACCACCATCCCCACTGTCACCACCATCACCACTGTCACCACCATCCCCACTGTCACCACCATCACCTGCATCACCACCATCACCGCTGTCACCACCATTACCGCTGTCACCACCGTCACCACCATCACCGCTGTCACCACCATCCCCACTGTCACCACCATCACCACCATCACCGCTGTCACCACCATCACCGCTGTCACCACCGTCACCAGTTACAAAGAGCGATTAAAGTGCCATGACATACAACAAATAAGAGCATGAGAGTAGGGTTATGCAGGGTTCAGGTGAACTCTGAACAAGTGGGTCTTGAGTCTCTTCTGGAAGATGGGGAGTGACTCTGCAGTCCTGACATTGGCAGGGAGCTCGTTCCACTACTGCAGTGCCAAAACGGAGAAGAGTTGAGATTTCGCCATCCAACCTTTTCCTCCTTTTAGTGATGGAGGTACCAGTCGACCAGCTGAGGTAGTTGAGCGGAGTGCTCGAGCAGGGGTGTGGTGTTTCACTAATGTTTGGAGGTAGGTAGGGACAGTTCCCTTAAAGTGATGGTTCGGAGTAAAATTCACCCTGAGGTAATTTCCACCACTAATCCAGCCAAATACCCCCTCAGATGCATTTTTAGCGACGGTCAATATTTATCAAGGTTAGGGGTATCAGCCGAATGGCTTAGTACTAGAGTGAATAGTACAGTGTGTACATCTTGTAAATTACCCCACTAATAATGCATGGATTGTTACCCAACTTCTGTAGTAGTACATATATGGTCTGTTTATTTAAAAGAGCACTTTCCTGATAGCTTCAACTCTCTGTTGCTAAGGCTACCGCTGCGTCGACGTCACTTCCGTCTTTCCGGAAAAGTTTGTAAAAGTCCTCTTCAACTACCGTATTTTCCGGACTAAAAGTCGCGTTTTTTTTCATAGTTTGGCCGGGGGTGCGACTTACACTCTGGAGCGACTTATATGTGAAATTATTAACACATTATTACCGGTATATCATTTCACATGTTATTTTCACACTAAACCGCAAGAGGGCGCTCTAGGCCTGTGTTGATAATTTCAACATTGGCGGTAACTTTTTCACTTAAACACTGAGAAGGGCTTAACAAAAATGGCACCGAAAAGAAAATCATATTCTGCAGATTACAAGCTGCAAGTAGTAAAATATGCAGCCGAAAACGGTAATCGAGCAGCAGAAAGAAAGTTTGGAGTTAGCGAGAAACTTGTAAGGGACTGGCGAAAAGCGGAGGTTACTCTAACTGAAATGAAGAAAACAAAAAAAGCCAATCGCGGGCTAAAAGCTAGGTGGCCACAGCTAGAGGAACGAGTTCGGACATGGGTGCTTGAACAACGTGCTGCCGGGAGAGGCTTGTCAGCAGTACAGTTGCGTCTCCAAGCCCGAGTATTTGCCAAGGAGATGAATATAAATGACTTTGCAGGAGGACCTTCTTGGTGTTATCGCTTCATGCAACGCAATCGCCTCTCTATCAGAGCAAGGACAAGAATGTCCCAAAATCTGCCGGCAGACTTCCAAGTCAAGGCCGTGTTGGATTTTATGAAATAAATTTCCCCCAAAAATGCGACTTATACTCCAGTGCGACTTATATATGTTTTTTCCGTCTTTATTATGCA
Source organism: Urophycis tenuis (assembly GCA_036785325.1). NCBI lineage: Eukaryota > Metazoa > Chordata > Actinopteri > Gadiformes > Phycidae > Urophycis > Urophycis tenuis. The sequence continues at coordinate 1,845,927 of JAXIVH010000050.1, read as the reverse complement.
TTTTATGGCTGGTGCGACTTGTACTCCGGAGCGACTTATAGTCCGGAAAATACGGTATATACAAATAAATGGGAATATAAAATCTAAACTATGGATCTGGGGACTGTCGTACACAACAAACAATGTACATAATATCAAGTATTCAATTATTTCAGTTGTCAATACATTTCGATGGAGTGTTGAATTCACTAACTTTTTCCTTACACTTGTGAGTTTTGAAGAGGACTTTTACGAACTTTTCCAGAAAGACGGAAGTGACGTCAACGCAGCGGTAGCCTTAGCAACAGAGAGTTGAAGCTATCAGGAAAGTGCTCTTTTAAATAAACTCCTGGTGTATTTACAAACTTTAAAATGCCTCGTTTTGTGAGTACAGACCATATATGTACTACTGCAGAAGTTGGGTAACAATCCATGCATTATTAGTGGGGTAATTTACGAGATGTACACACTGTACCATTCACTCCAGTACTAAGCCATTCGGCTGATACCCCTAAACTTGATAAATATTGACCGTCACTAAAAATGCATCTGAGGGGATATTTGGCTGGATTATTGGTGGAAATTACCTCAGGGTGAATTTTACACCAATCCATCACTTTAATGGCTTTGTAGGCCAGAAGCATCATCTTGAATTTCATGCGAGCCACTACAGGGCCAGTGAAGGTCTTGGAAGAGGGGGGTCACGTGGGAGAATTTGTGTCGGTTGAACACCAGGTGTGCTGCAGTGTTCTGGATCCACTGCAAAGGTTTTATCGCGGTTGCCGGGAGTCCATCTAAGAGCGAGTTGCAGTAGTCGAGGCAGGAGATGACAAGTGCTTGGGTCAGGAGCTGTGTCGCTTCCCTCGTTAGGAAAGGCACACACACACACACACACACACGTGCAAACACACACACACACACACACAGTGCAAACATACAAACACACACACACACACACACACACACACACACACACGTGCAAACACACACACACACACACACAGTGCAAACATACACACACACACACACACACACACACATACAAACACACACACACACACGTGCAAACACACACACACACACACACACACACACACACACACAAAGTCTGCTGTCAGCACCTGTGCTGTGGTGCAATACACCTGGCAGCAGGAGGAGGAGGAAGAGGAGGAGGAGGAGGACTCACTGTGTAGTCCACAGCGCAGTGCAGGACCTCTCCGCTGGGCTCCAGCGCCAGCCCCAACTCCAGGAGCAGCTCCTGGCTGGCCGGAGGGATGTCTGTGTCCTGCTGGATCCGCAGCTGGAGGTCAGCCACCGTCTCTCCAGCCGAGACCGAGTAGGACAAGATGGTGGCGGAGACCATGTTGAGCACGTGGACCAGCTGGTGGACAGACCAACAACAAAGACATTGCGTGTTCTGCTGCTGGGACCTTGTTCACCTGGCGGCCATCTTGGTTAAGGCCCGTCCACACCGGAGCGGAATTTCGCAGCGAATATTCGCAGCGAAATTCGCAAATCAGCGACCAATCAGACAACGACTTGGCTGTGCTCTACTGGGACATCAGCAACACTGACTCCTCGGAGCTCACAGAAAACCTAAATAGCAGTAGAGCTACTAAACACTAGATAAAAATGGGTGAACAACTTATAACATTAGTGAGGGACAACCCGGCATTGTATGACAAGTAGGCGAGATTATGGACACGGAGCTGAAAGACAACATTTGGGCTCGAATCGCGGCCGAACTGGGGAGAGATCGTTTGTTTCCCTTAATCGATATTAACGTCAGCTGAAAGACATAAAAGCATAAGCTCCTCATCGCTGCTAGAGCTATCCATCTTCGTTTCTAACTACTTTTTGGACTCGCGCTCGCATAATGATAGTCGGAGTAGAGCGGAATAGAATGCGGAAAATCAGAAAAATCGATCCGCAATTTCGCTTCGCTGGTGTGGACACTTTTTCCGCTTTTCGCATTTTTCGCATTTTCGCTTTCCGCTTTTTCGCAAATCCGCTTTCCGCGCCGGTGTGGACAGCCCTTTAGTTGGGTGCAGAAAGCTTTTTGCATCTTTGGAAACCATGACAACTCAATGGATTCTTTTCATGTCCCGCCCCCCACAGGCAGCATTTAGAATGTCTTTGGATGGCGTTGTCATGGTTTCCCCAAAGATTCCAGAAGATTGACCCACTGCACCCTGTGACTCCCTCCCAACTCTCCCGGCTGTGGAATAACAGCAGCGTTTCTCTCAGTTACAGAATCTACTCAGCAGGAGGAACCTTGAGGTCCAGGATGGTGTCCAGCTGGGAGAAGCAGTCACTGGGTGTAGACTGGGGGTCTTTGCCTCGCTCCTGAGGGGACCACTTCAGCATGAGCTGCAGCCACTTCTCCATCTTCTGCAACAACAGACTGTCCACACACACGGTCAGGTCCAGACCTTCACACTCCAGACCGCCAAGTCTTTATGGAATCACAGCATTGTGTATTTGTGTGTGTGTGGGTGTGTTTGTGTCTTTCTTTGCGTATGTAGGTTTGTATGTGTGCATGTGTGTCAGTTTGTGTACAATTCTGTGAGCGTGCATGCATTTGCAAATGTTTGTGTGTTTGTAACAATTTGTTTGTGTGTGTGAGAGTAAGTGTGTGCGTGTTTTAATGCGTGAAAGTGTTTCCACTTGTGTGTGTGTGTGTGTGTGTGTGTGTGTCACCTGTTTAGATTATTGGGGGGGGGCAGACGTTTAGAGAAGCGGACTTCTCCACTGAGGTCCTCATAGACCACGATGTCCTGGTCTTGTTTGAGCCTCAGATTGTTGTGCCTGGAAAAGGAAGCGCATGACGTCTGAAGGAGAGCCTCAGAGCGTCTGAGGGCTCCTCGTTGGGCAGGAGGACACCTCAGAACAGCAAACATTTCCCGCAATACATGAGAGTTGGAGCACTCCTCCATGGACTCCCTGTGATGGAACCCTCTGATAAGAACGTGTGGGACGCTGCCTCTTGCAACCTTCTGCCAAATCAAACGAAACTGTGTAGCAATAAACCCACAACAATGAGACAGATGGTGGTGGGGTAATAAATAGGCCAGAACAACAACAGATGAAGAAGACAAATAGAAGCAGATGATTACTACGATGAAGGTGCTAGCCTTGGGTGTTAGCCACCCACAGCACACCACTGCTAGCCACAATGAAAGTAATCACAAGAAAAACACACTATTGAAATACATGAGACGATGTTTTCCCTTCCCACGGTCAGAGTTCACACTGGGGACCACCAACAGGAATGTAGTCATGAGGAGGTGGGCTGGTTTCGGGGCGAGCAGTACCACAGAACGGGTTGCAAGGTCGGTAAGAACGGGCGGAATCCTGTGATGCATTCAAACACCAAAGTTCCAAAGCTCCAGTAGTCCACTGTGACGGTGTACTTCTGCCGCTCAATCAGCTCTGGTGCCTGTGGGGACGAGGAGGTTGTTTGGGTCTTACAAACACACACACACCGCAAACTGCAAAATGGAGATTACGCCACGCATGGCAATTACAGTGCCATCGCTTACCAGGTATTGCAGTGTGCCAACAAAGGATGTACACAAGCTGCTCTGGTCCAGCTCCTTGGCATAGCCCAGGTCGATGATTTTATGGATCAACTAAACAGGGAAAACAATGAAGAAAAGAGAGTGTGTAGAAGAGGGATTATACTATATTATATATATATACTTTATTATGACAACAAGGGAGAAACTCTTGTTCTTGTGTGGATCTGCACAGTAGGTGTGTTTTACTTTTATCTGACCAATCCACAGCAATAATACGAATACAATGCTGGGTTTACTGTACTGTAAAAAAATGATAAAAGTGAGTGTTTTATGGTAAATAAAGCATTCTAAGAAATTGAGTTTGTTTTTCATTTAGGTTGAACTTGAACTTAAATGTGAACATTTTTAATATGTCTGGCCTCAGTTATACAACATGCTTTGTGTTGTATAACTGAGGTTGGCCACTTGTATATTGTACAGTAAACACAAGTGGGAGGAACCCACAGAAACAACAGGAAGGCCCACTCCAAACAACAGCAACAATGTCTGGAAGCAGCAGGGCCATGGGGACAACGCCGTGGGGAAACGCTGTGGGGACACAACGCCGTGGGGACACAACGCCGTGGGGACACAACGTCAAGGGGACACAGCCGTGGGGACATGTCGTGGGGACACAACGTCGCGGGGACACAAAGCCATGGGGACACAACGCCGTGGGAACACAAAGCCGTGGGGACACAACGCCGTGGGGACACAAAGCCGTAGGGACACAACGCCGTGGGGACACAAAGCCGTGGGGACAAAAAGCCTTGGGGAAACGTTGTGGGGACAAAACATCGCAGGGACACAAAGCCGTGGGGACACAAAGCCTTAAGGAAACGTTGTGGGGACACGCCGTGGGGACACAACGCCGTGGGGACACAACGGCACGGGGACACAACGTCGTGGGGACACAACGTCGTGGGGACACAACGTCACGGGGACACAAAGCCGTGGGGACACAACATCGCGGGGACAAAAAGCCACGGAGACACAACGCTGTGGGGACACAAAGCCGTGGGGACACAACGCCGTGGGGACACAAAGCCGTAGGGACACAACGCCGTGGGGACACAAAGCCGTGGGGACAAAAAGCCTTGGGGAAACGTTGTGGGGACAAAACATCGCAGGGACACAAAGCCGTGGGGACACAAAGCCTTAAGGAAACGTTGTGGGGACACGCCGTGGGGACACAACGCCGTGGGGACACAACGGCACGGGGACACAACGTCGTGGGGACACAACGTCGTGGGGACACAACGTCACGGGGACACAAAGCCGTGGGGACACAACATCGCGGGGACAAAAAGCCACGGAGACACAACGCTGTGGGGACACAAAGCCTTGGGGAAACGTTGTGGGGACACGTCGTGGGGACACAACGTTGCAGGGACACAAAGCCGTGGGGACACAAAGCCTTGGGGAAACGTTGTGGGGACACGCCGTGGGGACACAATGCCATGGGGACACAACGTCATGGGAACACAACGCCTCAGGGACCCAAAGCCGTGGGGACACAACGCCGTGGGGACACAAAGCCTTGGGGAAACGTTGTGGGGACAAGTCGTGGGGACACAACGCCGTGGGGACTCAACGCCATGGGGACACAAAGCCGTGGGAACATGCCTCGTGGACACAAAGCCGTGGGGACACACGTCGTGGGGACACAAAGCCGTGGGGACACACGTCATGGGGAGACAACGCCGTGGGGACACAAAGAGCTCGGATACTGCTGTTAATAAATGTATAGTTAACTAAAAGGGGATTCTAACAATCCCAACAACGAGTACTTATCGGGTGTTTAAAGATGTACAATTATCTCAAGTCCATTTTTTAATCCTACGCTTGAATCGCTCTAAAATGTCCAGTCAAAATCAAAACAGATGCAACAGAAGATTCCTTATCAGCGCTTTAAAAGACTTCCACACTCAGTTTTGTTTTGTTTTGTGTTTAAACTCCGTCTTTTGCGATGGCACCCGGAGCTCTTTCACCAGAGAAGAGCTCATGAACATCAGGGTAACAACGCCAGAGGATTTATTTCCTTACTTTTGCTCTCCCAACATTGGAAATTTTGGACATTCTGGTCAAAGGTGCACTCACCTTTGCTCACGCAGTGAAACGTCGGAGGAGAGGGAAACGTACCGGTGCGCTTGTGCGTCTTCGCCAGCGCGGATTACGCACACCTCTACCGGGAATATTTCTCTCTAACGTGCGTTCACTGCCCAACAAACTGGACAAATTACAACTGCTGTTGGAAAAAAACAGGGACTTTTATTCATCTGCTGTTTTGTGCTTCACGGAGACGTGGCTTTGTGGTTTAATACCGGACTCTGCGCTGCAGCTGGCAGGCTTCCAACTCTTCAGAGCGGACAGAGACACAGAACTCTCCGGCAAAACAAAAGGTGGAGGAATCTGTTTTTACATCAACAGTGGTTGGTGCAACGACATGACGGCGATCCAGCAGCACTGTTCTCCTGATCTGGAATCTTACATCATAAACTGTAAGCCTTTTTATTCACCCCGTGAGTTCGCTTCATTCATTCTGGTCGGTGTTTACATTCCACCGTCGGCCAACGTGCAGGACGCACAGCGCATGCTCGCCGACCAGATACTGTGTGTGGAGCGTACCAACTCGGACTCCTTAGTTATTGTCGTTGGTGACTTTAACAAAGGGAACCTTACTCACGAACTCCCTAAATACAAACAGCTTATTGAATGCCCGACCAGAGAGGAGAACATTCTGGATCACTGTCACACCACAGTCAGGGATGCCTATCACGCCGTCCCCCGTGCTGCACTGGGACACTCTGATCACGTCATGGTCCACCTGATTCCTGCGTACAGGCAGAAATTAAAGCTCTGCAAACCTGTAGTGAGGACATCAAAGAAGTGGACCAGTGAGGCTGTGGAGGATCTCCAGGCGTGTTTGGACTCTACTGACTGGGATGTGTTCAGGACTGCTACCAACAGTCTGGATGAGTACGCAGAGGCTGTGACGTCCTACATCAGTTTCTGTGAGGACAGCTGTATTCCAACACGCACCAGGGTGAGTTACAACAATGACAAACCCTGGTTCACAGCCAAACTCAGAAGGTTAAGGTTGGATAAGGAAGTTGCCTTCAGGAGTGGGGACAAAGACAGATATAAAGAGGCGAAGTACAAGTTTAGCAAGGCGGTGAAAGAGGCTAAACGACTGTACTCTGAGAAGCTCCAACACCACTTCTCAGCCTACGACTCTGCGTCTGTCTGGAAAGGGCTTAGGCAAATCACCAACTACAAGCCTAAAGCCCCCCACTCCATCAACGACCATCGTCTGGCCAATGACCTGAACGAGTTCTACTGCCGCTTTGAAAGACATAGGGACAGTCCTGCAACAATCCCCCACGACACCTCCCAACAGCTCCAGCTTATCACCTCCACCTCCCCCACCTCAGTGGGGGCCTGGGCACCTCCACCAATGCCCAACTTAAAGGTCCCCCCTCGACCCCCCCACCCACCTCGGTGACGACTCTTTCCATCCACGAGAGGGACGTCAACAAACTCTTCAGGAGACAGAACCCCCGGAAAGCTGCTGGACCGGATTCTGTCTCCCCATCCACCTTGAAGCACTGTGCTGATCAGCTGTCTCCAGTGTTCACAGACATTTTCAACACCTCACTGGAGACATGTCACGTGCCAGCCTGCTTCAAGACCTCAACGATAATTCCTGTCCCCAAGAAGCCAAGGACCACAGGACTTAACGACTTCAGACCCGTCGCCCTGACCTCTGTGGTTATGAAGTCCTTTGAGCGCCTTATGCTCTCACACCTGAAAGGCATCACCGACCCCCTCCTGGACCCCTTGCAGTTTGCCTACAGAGCCAACAGGTCTGTAGACGATGCAGTCAACTTGGCCTTCCACTTCATCCTCCAGCACCTAGACTCCGCAGGAACCTACGCCAGGATCCTGTTTGTGGATTTCAGCTCTGCTTTCAATACCATCATCCCGGCTCTGCTTCAGGAGAAGCTCTCCCAGCTTAGTGTGCCTGACTCCACCTGCAGGTGGATTACAGACTTCCTGTCTGACAGGAAGCAGCATGTGAAGCTGGGAAAACGCATCTCCGACTCACAGATCATCAGCACCGGTTCCCCCCAGGGCTGTGTTCTTTCTCCTCTGCTCTTCTCCCTGTACACAAACAGCTGCACCTCCAGTCACCAGTCCGTCAAGCTTCTGAAGTTTGCGGATGACACCACCCTCATTGGACTCATTTCTGATGGTGATGAGTCTGACTACAGGTGGGAGGTAGACCATCTGGTGACATGGTGCAGCCGAAACAACCTAGAGCTCAACGCTCTAAAGACAGTGGAGATGGTTGTGGACTTCAGGAAGTACTCTGCTACGAGTCTTTCCGCTTCCTGGGAACTGTCATCTCCCAGGATCTCAAGTGGGAGCTGAACATCAGCTCCCTCATCAAGAAAGCCCAGCACAGGATGTACTTCCTTAGGCAGCTGAAGAAATTCAAGTGCCCAGGACAATGATGGTGCACTTCTACTCCTCCATCATTGAGTCCATACTCACCTCCTCCATCACCATCTGGTTCGCTGCTGCCACCGCCAAGGACAAGGGCAGACTGCAGCGCATCATTCGGTCTGCAGAGAAGGTGATTGGCTGCAATCTGCCGTTGCTCCAGGACCTGTACACCTCCAGGAACCTGAGGCGTGCAGGTAAGATTATGGCCGACCCCTCCCACCCCGGACACAAGCTCTTTGCATCACTCCCCTCTGGTAGGAGGCTGCGGTCCATCAGGACCAAAACCTCACGGCATAAGAACAGTTTTTTCCCGTCTGCCACTAGCCTTGTCAACAAGGCCCGGAGCCCCCCCTGACACTGACTCTCTCCCTCCCCCCAC
>JAXIVH010000050.1:1825000-1832500 GCA_036785325.1 Urophycis tenuis | reverse complement strand
CTCACTACCACCACCACCACCACCAGCACCACCGACACCACCCTCACTACCAGCACCACCAGCACCACCACCACCAGCACCCTCACCACCACCACCACCACCACCAGCACCACCGACACCACCCTCACTACCAGCACCACCAGCACCACCACCACCAGCACCAACACCTCCACCCCCACCACTAGCCCCACCATCACCACCCAGCACCACCCCCCAGCACCAGCCCCAGCAGGGCCTCATATCTGTAGCCTGTGCTGGGGAGTGAACACTAGGCAGACAGTCTCTCCAGTGTAAACATGATACTAATGATACCAAGTCAGAACAAAATAACAATAATAATGTTACAAAAGGGCTATTTCTGATGCAACATACAGAGGAGTTTAACATGACATGATGTGGGAAATATCTGTTTCGTTAGGCATTAGCCACTCATTAGCCGAGGTGATGATGCACTTGAGAAAGGCGGAGGTTAACTAAATATATTGGCTTTGTTTGGTTATTCATCATTGACAGCGTTGCAAAAGGAGTGAATTTTAAGCGATGAATGATTTTCTGCAGGGGTCATATTTGGGCATCTGTGTGTGAGCATGTTAGTCTGATGTGTATTGTATATATGACGAGTGTGTGTGTGTGTGTGTGTGTGTGTGGACTTAGTATGTCGTATAACGTCAGTAGGTTATTTTCATTGCACATACATGTTCACTAAGTAGCAGTAATAACATAAAGGCCAGCGGTTGTGTTCTGTGTTTTTCCACTGCGTGGGCGCTGTAGGACTGTGGTTCTAACCAAGTCTAGCTGAGAACAACACACTTGTTAAAGCATGACCTTCTATAAAGACTCTTTTAAAATGTTCATTCTACAAATGCCAAAACCCACGAGGTGCCACGAGGAGTCCACTAAAGCAGACCCAGGACCCAGCAGACTGGGTTCTGGGTCCCACACCCAGCAGGCCAGATGAGTAGGAGGCCCCGAGACCATCTGAAAATAACCCGGCCATTCGTGATGCCACTTTTATGAGCGGCGGCTTTGAAACAAGCTCCTCTGTGTTTTGACAGGAGAACCAAACGCTAGATTAACATATGTCAAAGTCATTAGTGCCAGGATCTTTTTATAGCATCAGGACAAACCAGAGAGACGACCGTTTGGAAATGTAAATTAAAAGTGGAACGCTGTGGTGTGGCCCAGCGGAAGTGCCAGACCATGACGGCCCAAAGCGAGCCTAGTCCTGGGGCTGACTGGAGGCTGTGACACCTCCTACAGTGTGGAGCTTTAGCAGCTTGTTCAACACTTAGACATCAAAAACATTCAAGATGTTGCTAAAACTCCTTTGGATTCAATCTTTGGTCGAATCCTGATCACAGTGTCTGACTGCCATACCTGAATGTGGCTTAAACATGAAGAGATAATATGAATATAAATATGAATGCTGTGACGATGGGACGTCATCTCCTACGTCTCCCAGGTGTGAGAACTGACCTCCTCATGATCTGGATCTCCAGACACCATCTCTCCTTGTTTCTCTCACTCAGTTCTTGACGACACTGTTTAATGGCAACCTGTTCCTCTGTGTCCTGTACACACACACACACGCACACAGGTGTGCACGTAAACACACGCACGCACACACACACACACACACATAGAGTCACACACAGTTAATACATTTACATTACATACATTTACATTGAGGGCATTTAGCAGACACTTTTATTCAAAGTGACTTACAAAACGTACATTTGTCAGAAGAAGGTGAAACATTTCATTGCTGTTAATACAGTAAGAAAGTCACCAGAACCTTTGATCACTATTAACCTCATTTAGTTAATAGTGATCGAATATAATGTTGGTGCCACATGAGTGACCTGGAGCACTATTACTGCCCATTACAGAGGTTCACAAGAAGTGCCAGCATTGTTTTACATTGAAACAGTTTACAGGCGTAATGTGACTATTGATGCTGAGGCACAAAGGGAACAAACATGTCCTCATCAAGCTCAGACTCTGAGCAGCACGAGGCTGGTGACTCTGAAAGGATCACTTCCTATGTGCTCAGTGGGCCCACTGGGAGGCTATATAGTCATCATACTGGCTGGTATATATATATAGTCATCATACTGGCTGGTATATATATATAGTCATCATACTGGCTGGTATATATATATATAGTCATCATACTGGCTGGTATATATATATAGTCATCATACTGGCTGGTATATATATATAGTCACCATACTGGCTGGTATATATATATAGTCATCATACTGGCTGGTATATATATATAGTCACCATACTGGCTGGTATATATAGTATATATAGTCATCATACTGGCTGGTATATATATATAGTCATCATACTGGCTGGTATATATATATAGTCATCATACTGGCTGGTATATATATATAGTCATCATACTGGCTGGTATATATATATAGTCACCATACTGGCTGGTATATATAGTATATATAGTCATCATACTGGCTGGTATATATATATAGTCATCATACTGGCTGGTATATATATATAGTCATCATACTGGCTGGTATATATATATAGTCATCATACTGGCTGGTATATATAGTATATATAGTCATCATACTGGCTGGTATATATATATAGTCATCATACTGGCTGGTATATATATATAGTCATCATACTGGCTGGTATATATATATAGTCACCATACTGGCTGGTATATATAGTATATATAGTCATCATACTGGCTGGTATATATATATAGTCATCATACTGGCTGGTATATATATATAGTCATCATACTGGCTGGTATATATATATATAGTCATCATACTAGCTGGTATATATATATAGTCATCATACTGGCTGGTATATATATATAGTCATCATACTGGCTGGTATATATATATAGTCATCATACTGGCTGGTATATATATATATATAGTCATCATACTGGCTGGTATATATATATAGTCATCATACTGGCTGGTATATATATATAGTCATCATACTGGCTGGTATATATATATAGTCATCATACTGGCTGGTATATATATATAGTCATCATACTGGCTGGTATATATATATAGTCACCATACTGGCTGGTATATATAGTATATATAGTCATCATACTGGCTGGTATATATATATAGTCATCATACTGGCTGGTATATATATATAGTCATCATACTGGCTGGTATATATATATATAGTCATCATACTAGCTGGTATATATATATAGTCATCATACTGGCTGGTATATATATATAGTCATCATACTGGCTGGTATATATATATAGTCATCATACTGGCTGGTATATATAGTATATATAGTCATCATACTGGCTGGTATATATATATAGTCATCATACTGGCTGGTATATATAGTATATATAGTCATCATACTGGCTGGTATATATATATAGTCATCATACTGGCTGGTATATATATATAGTCATCATACTGGCTGGTATATATATATATAGTCATCATACTGGCTGGTATATATATATAGTCATCATACTGGCTGGTATATATAGTATATATAGTCATCATACTGGCTGGTATATATATATAGTCATCATACTGGCTGGTATATATATATAGTCATCATACTGGCTGGTATATATATATATAGTCATCATACTGGCTGGTATATATATATAGTCATCATACTGGCTGGTATATATATATATAGTCATCATACTGGCTGGTATATATATATAGTCATCATACTGGCTGGTATATATAGTATATATAGTCATCATACTGGCTGGTATATATATATAGTCATCATACTGGCTGGTATATATATATAGTCATCATACTGGCTGGTATATATATATAGTCATCATACTGGCTGGTATATATATATATAGTCATCATACTGGCTGGTATATATATATAGTCACCATACTGGCTGGTATATATAGTATATATAGTCATCATACTGGCTGGTATATATATATAGTCATCATACTGGCTGGTATATATAGTATATATAGTCATCATACTGGCTGGTATATATATATAGTCATCATACTGGCTGGTATATATATATATAGTCATCATACTGGCTGGTATATATATATAGTCATCATACTGGCTGGTATATATAGTATATATAGTCATCATACTGGCTGGTATATATATATATAGTCATCATACTGGCTGGTATATATATATAGTCATCATACTGGCTGGTATATATATAGTCACCATACTGGCTGGTATATATAGTATATATAGTCATCATACTGGCTGGTATATATATATATAGTCATCATACTGGCTGGTATATATATATAGTCATCATACTGGCTGGTATATATATATAGTCATCATACTGGCTGGTATATATATATAGTCATCATACTGGCTGGTATATATATATAGTCATCATACTGGCTGGTATATATAGTCATCATACTGGCTGGTATATATAGTCATCATACTGGCTGGTATATATAGTATATATAGTCATCATACTGGGTGGTATATATAGTATATATAGTCATCATACTGGGTGGTATACAGTATATAGTATATATAGTCATCATACTGGTTGGTATATATATATAGTCATCATACTGGGTGGTATATATAGTATATATAGTCATCATACTGGGTGGTATATATAGTACATATAGTCATCATACTGGCTGGTATATATAGTATATATAGTCATCATACTGGGTGGTATATGTAGTATATATATTCATCATACTGGGTGGTATATATAGTATATATAGTCATCATACTGGGTGGTATATGTAGTATATATAGTCATCATACTGGGTGGTATATATAGTATATATAGTCATCATACTGGCTGGTATATATAGTATATATAGTCATCATACTGGGTGGTATATATAGTATATATAGTCATCATACTGGGTGGTATATGTAGTATATATAGTCATCATACTGGCTGGTATATATAGTATATATAGTCATCATACTGGGTGGTATATGTAGTATATATAGTCATCATACTGGCTGGTATATATAGTATATATAGTCATCATACTGGCTGGTATATATAGTATATATAGTCATCATACTGGGTGGTATATATAGTATATATAGTCATCATCCTGGCTGGTATATATAGTATATATAGTCATCATACTGGCTGGTATATATATTATATATAGTCATCATACTGGGTGGTATATATAGTATATATAGTCATCATACTGGGTGGTATATAGTCATCATACTGGCTGGTATATATAGTACATATAGTCATCATACTGGGTGGTATATATAGTATATATAGTCATCATACTGGCTGGTATATATAGTACATATAGTCATCATACTGGGTGGTATATATATTATATAGTCATCATACTAGGTGGTATATATAGTATATATAGTCATCATACTGGGTGGTATATATAGTATATATAGTCATCATACTGGGTGGTATATATATATAGTATACATAGTCATCATACTGGGTGGTATATATAGTACATATAGTCATCATAGTGGCTGGTATATATAGTATATATAGTCATCATACTGGCTAAGATTCTACTGTAAATTGGAAGTGAAGACTGCAGTAGCAGGTGAGGTCAGTGAGCGACTTCAGTGTGTTTGATTTCCTTCCAGTCAAGTCATTTCCCCTTTTCTGAAATGGACTATTGTGGTTATTTCCAGAAGCAATTGAGCAGATGGAGAGACGTTCTATAACTATGACTCCTCTGCACTCTTGCTTTTACTTGTAATTCTCTAAAATTCATGTTGCAAAACCAAGTCATGCTTCAGCTGTAAGCCACCATCAGCATGGATTTAAAATACACATTTCAGAATTCACAAACTAATTCTGTATTCTACATCAACAATAACATACAAATCAACAATACAAAAAAAAAATCAATTCGGTGACGATGCATAAAGTGAAATTCAGCCCGTGGAATAACCTAGCAATGTTGTTTCTAATCTAGATCTGTCCTAAAAGCTCCTGTGAGTAATCCACTCAATAGCAATAAGCAGGATGGGTCACTTCACGGCGTATCGGGTTTCCCGGGAAAGGCGTTGAGATGCTGCACTGCAGCGCTCGTCCTGTGACGTCATAGCAACGCTGGGTAGTCGTAGCAACAATCGATATTATCAGCCCAGCGCCTCGTGAGGAAAGTTTAATCAGTTACCGTTTCTCCTCCTGCTCAGTTGCATTACAAAGTGACACACACACACAGACACACACACACACACGCACACACACACACACACACACACACACACACACACACACACACACACACACACACACAAACCTCACTCTATATGCTTAGCGCAGATACTAATAACAATATTAATAACAATATTAACTAACCCCTTCCTATGCATCTTTCTATGAAATGCTGTTGTCAACAACAACCACTCCCAAACGAGCCCAAGCATCCCTGAACATTCTTACATCACGGATAAACACCCCATCCGCCGTCCTGGAGAGTTGACAACCATTCAATGTAAACCACATTGTGTTGATGATGCCTACCACCTCTGTCATCACCCATCTCACCTTGTTCTGCCACCTCGTGACGTTCCCGAACCCCCCGGTACCGAGGCGTTCCTTCAACTCCCACGACCCGCAGCTCAGCATGGCCACGCGGTTCATTGTCTCCTCCAGGTGACGCTGAGAACAGACGAGTGGACGTGTTCAGGACACACGTCTGCTCATTTCAAGTTTCAAGACGAACGAGTAACGACGTCCGGCTGCTTTGTATCTCAATTCATGCACACAGGAAAGATAATCTCTCTCCAAGGCTACATATTCATCTTTTCTTTCATTCTTTCGATAAAGTAGGCTACTTTCGATATGGTGTATGTCGTGGTGCTTGTATTTGGTTTCAATCTGCTTTGCACGTCATGAGTAGGCCTACAACTCTAAAGTCGAAAGTTGAAGCCTACCTAATCCTACCTTGGAGGTCGTATGATCACAGCCCAGATGACAGCCAGGAGAAAAGTCTGTTTGGTAATAAATGTTGTCTTTATTACACGGTTGTCTTTATTACACGATGCTTCACTGATCACAGCGACACAACAAATCTGAAAAAACTTCGTACTTCCTGATAATGCTCATGTTTCCTGAAGACCTGCTGAGTAGAGCCCGCCCCCAGAAGGCTGGGGACCTGGAGGATCTGGAGGATCTGGAGGTCCTGGTGAGTGGAGGTGGGACGGCGCCGCGGGGGGGCCAGGAGCCTCTGATGGGAGACATTAAATCCCTGGTTGTTACTAACAAACCATTTGGTTTAAAGCGTGTCATGTCGTAAGTTAGAACCGAGCATGTTTCCAAGGAAACCTCCCATTACATTATTTAATACACATATATAAGTATTGATGTAAAAAATATATACATCAATATAGGCCTAATATATAATGTATCTAGGCTATTAACATTTTAATTGACACACGTAGGATGTATTTGTCCAACGCTTCTTTTTCTCTTCGTGAAAGTGCTTTGTGAGCTAACAATGTATTTGTTTCTTCTCATTTCTGTTATTTTACTACTTA
>JAXIVH010000050.1:1810000-1820000 GCA_036785325.1 Urophycis tenuis | reverse complement strand
GAAAGAGAGGGGGTGAGAGGGTGAGAGAGGGGGAGAGAGGGTGAGAGAGGGTGAGAGAGGGGGAGAGAGGGGGAGAGAGGGGGTGAGAGGGTGAGAGAGGGGGAGAGAGGGTGAGAGAGGGTGAGAGAGGGGGAGAGAGGGTGAGAGAGGGGGAGAGAGGGGGTGAGAGGGTGAGAGAGGGGGAGAGAGGGGGTGAAAGGGTGAGAGAGGGGGAGAGAGGGGGTGAGAGGGGGTGAGAGGGAAAGAGAGGGGGTGAGAGGGTGAGAGAGGGGGAGAGAGGGTGAGAGAGGGTGAGAGGGGGAGAGAGGGGGTGAGAGGGTGAGAGAGGGGGAGAGAGGGGGTGAGAGGGTGAGAGAGGGGGTGAGAGGGTGAGAGAGGGGGAGAGAGGGTGAGAGAGGGTGAGAGAGGGGGTGAGAGGGTGAGAGAGGGGGAGAGAGGGGATGAGAGGGGGAGAGAGGGGGTGAGAGGGTGAGAGAGGGGGAGAGAGGGTGAGAGAGGGTGAGAGAGGGGGAGAGAGGGGTTGAGAAGGTGAGAGAGGGGGAGAGAGGGGGAGAGAGGGGGTGAGAGGGTGAGGGCCATCAGGTGTGTTGTGGGGCTGGAGAAGATTCCTAGATATGATAGTGGAAGAAGAATTACTCTTTTGTAGTGGAAGTTTTATAGTGGAAGTTTTCCCTTCTGTCAGTCTGGGAAACCAACCAAAGTAACTATTTACATTTCCAAGGTCACTACATCTGATTGTCAAACTGTTAAGTTCTCTGCCAAAGTGAACCAAGATGCAGGTTCCTGCATGGTTCCTGAGGCCGCACTGTAAGATGAACTTGAACTCCTGAATCACATTCACACACTCCTCCCCGCAATCAAAACGATGCTCTGATTTTCTCAAGTTTCAAGTTTCAAGTCCTTTATTGTCAAATGTACAGCATCACTATAGTCATACTGTATGTATCCGTAATGTATTGGACGAGGCCCGTTCCATTTCTCCTCAATAGATTATCCTCCATCGGCATCACTGGCATCCCCCTTGACTGGTTCCACTTCTATCTCTCAGACCGCACTCAGTTCATCAAACTCAAATCCTTCCGTTCCCAACCCTCCCCTGTCTCCTCTGGTGTCCCCCAGGGCTCTGCCCTCGGTCCCCTCCTTTTCATTACTTACCTCCTTCCCCTTGGCCCTATTTTCTGTAAATTTAATATTCTTTTTCACTGCTTCGCGGATGACACTGTTCACTGTAGAGCTTGACCTTTGACACATCACGTGTTCACTATAGAGCCTGACCTTTGACACGTCGCGTGTTCACTATAGAGCCTGACCTTTGACACGTCGCATGTTCACTGTAGAGCCTGACCGTTGACATGTCGCGTATTCACTGTAGAGCCTGACCTTTGACACGTCGCGTGTTCACTGTAGAGCCTGACCTTTGACATGTTGCGATTTCACTGTAGAGCCTGACCTTTGACACGTCACATGTTCAATGTAGAGCCTGACCTTTGACAAGTTACGTGTTCACTGTAGAGCCTGACCTTTGACATGTCGCGTGTTCACTGTAGAGCCTGACCTTTGACACGTCGCGTGTTCACTGTAGAGCCTGACCTTTGACATGTCGCGTATTCACTGTAGAGCCTGACCTTTGACACGTCGCGTGTTCACTGTAGAGCCTGACCTTTGACATGTCGCGTATTCACTGTAGAGCCTGACCTTTGACACGTCGCGTGTTCAATGTAGAGCCTGACCTTTGACACGTCGCGTGTTCACTGGAGAGCCTGACCTTTGACACATTGCGTGTTCACTGTAGAGCCTGACCTTTGACACATCGCCTTCTTGTTCCTGGAAGAGGTAAGAATGTCTCATGGCTGACCACTATGGTGGCCTCACATGTGTCAGAGATCTTAACTGGAGAGGAAGATAGCTTAGTTGCATATCCAAGTACATGTTTACGTGTGAGTGTGTGTGTGTGCGTGTGTCTGTGTGTCACTTGGTATTGCGGTTGGGATTGAGTCAGGAGACTCAAGCTCTATAGCATTACATTGGTCCAATCAGGCTTGTAGAGAGCATGGCCAGCCACACCCCACTGCCATACAGTCAACCTCACAATTACCAGTCAATTATGGGCATCCCCTGGGGAAGAGCTCTGCTGTGTGTATACGATAGAGAAACCCAAACCATGAACAAGACTACAAAATAAATGGACCCTTTCTAAACTGTAAAAAAGAGACAAAGCAATGTTCCTCTTTCTCCTGAGTTCATTTTATTTGTTCAACACGTATGCATTTTGCCCGCCAGAAAACAGAAACAGGTCTGAGACTGGTTCCTGTTTACTGAGCCTCCAACAAGCATGTGGTGTGTCCCCCTGCAAGGGCCTCTGAACCACAGATACCAGACTGCAGCATGGGTGTGGAGCACATGTGTTAATGTCCGATGAGCAGCGTGTCTGTGTGTGTGTCTCTGTGTGTGTGTCTCTGTGTGTAGGCTCACCAGTAGTTGTGTGTCTCTGTGTGTGTGTTTCTGTGTGTGTGTCTCTGTGTGTGTGTCTCTGTGTGTGTGTCTCTGTGTGTAGGCTCACCAGTAGTTGTGTGTCTCTGTGTGTGTGTTTCTGTGTGTGTGTCTCTGTGTGTGTGTCTCTGTGTGTGTGTCTCTGTGTGTGGGCTCACCAGTAGTTGTGTGTCTCTTTGTGTGTGTTTCTGTGTGTGTGTCTCTGTGTGTGTGTCTCTGTGTGTAGGCTCACCAGTAGTTGTGTGTCTCTGTGTGTGTGTCTCTGTGTGTGTGTGTCTCTGTGTTTCTGTGTGTGCGTGCATTTGTTAACATGTGTTGCTTTTGAGAGGCGCTGGACTGCATTGCTGTTAGCAGGAAACACATGTTTTTGGCTGACAGGAGTTGTGGGGGCGGGTGGGTGGGGGGAGTGGGGGAGTGGGGGGGTGGGGGGGTGGGGGGCTGTAGTGGAGGCGGAGGAAAGGGGCGGGCGGGGGGTTTTGCAGCTGAATAAGAGGAACAAAACTGCGGAAACTGGGTGGAGGTTCTGAGGTTCTAGGGGATAACAACAACAAACTCATTCTTTCTTCTTCGCCTTCAGAGAGCTCTGCAATGCATGGTGAGTTTGTGCATCTCTGAGTGTGTGTATGTGTGTGTGTGCATGTGCATGTGCGTGTGTTGGTCTTCGAGTTAGTCAACGTGAGTTATTTAACGTGAAAGCTCAGGGAGTTTTTGTACAAGTAATAAAGAACAGAACTATATATTGTGTGTGTGTGTGTGTGTGTGTGTGTGGTGCCCAGGAACATGTGTTTGATCCTCTTGGTGTCGACTAATCAGTTGGTCTCAGCAGTGTCTATAGAGCCTCCCCACTGCCTTCTATGAGCTCACGGGTTGAGACAGCGTGAGTCAGGGCAAGATCTGCCCAAGGCAGCCATCACATGGGGTGTCTGCATCTACAGGCTTATCCTGACAAAATGGCCACATTATTGAACTTCAGAAATGGCCCCAAAGTCGCCCAGCCATCACTGGCACCTCTTCTCTACTCCCTTCCCTTCCACAACTTCCTCTTCCAGTCCTTCCTCACTTTTCCTCCCTGGTTCCACTGTATTTCTCAGGTTGACTTATACTTTACATCAGAGCACACACACGCGTCACATCATAGACGTGCGTGTGTTTGAATGGGAGAGAGCTCTAAACAGAGGCAAGGAGAGAGGGATGGTGGGGGTTGGGACCTGAAGGAACTTCCATGGGTAGATGTGGCTGAGATGACCTACTTCTCCTCCTGTGAGTCATGTTATCCTCCTCTTGTCTTCGTGTTGTAAGATGAGGTCAGGATGGAGGGCTGATTCAGGGCTGTTGACTGTCTGCTTTTTGTCGTTTTCTGGTGTGGTTTATTTTTACTGCTGCCTCACTCTTCTTCTGCCAGGAGACGCTACTTCCTATGCTACTTTGTCTACTTCCTGTCTACTTCCTGTTGCGCTTCCAGAGGAAGAGATTGTACAGAAATTATGGGTGGACAGTGGAAGAGCAGTGTGTTGAAGTGTGTGAACTTTGTGTCTGTTTTTGTGAGTGTATGCATGTGTGTGTGCCTCTTTGCACAAGTGTGTGTGTGTGTGTCTGTCTGGGTTTTGTGTATTCTCTGTAGAAGAAGAAGAAGAAGAAGAAGAAGAAGAAGAATTACTCATTTGATCCCGTACTTCCGCTGTTGCATATAGCAGCATATTGTAACTTCAAGTCTGCCCATCAAAGGCTTTCAGGAATACAAACAAAGCTTTGGGGAACGGGAGAAATTACACACAAAGTATCTCGCATGCAAACTGTCTTGTCAACCTTTTTCTTCACTAGACTCGTATTGGCACAGAGGAAACAGCCCATTATGTAGACAACAGAAATAAACTGTCGAGGCTGTCAACACAACTCCTCCAACAAACAATTTCATACAATAGATTTCATGCTGGAGATGTGTTCCCGCTGTCAAGGGTGAAATAAGCAGTTTGTGTTTTTTGCCTCACCATTCTTTCCTACAGATAAAACACACACCATGTCCAGAAGCCTGGGCTTGTTCGTCTTGCTGGCTGCTCTCTGCTGCACCCTTGCGGCCAGTGTAAGCATTGCACCCCGTTGTAGCTGGACGAGCGTCATTCCGGCGATATACGTGTCTTTACGTATATTGTGTCTTACTGCTCTTCATTGGTCAAATGATCAAATCAATCACAACAGCATTCAAACTCTGCATCTCCCACTGCCTTATCATTCCTAAGTACATTTACCTCCTTGACAACTTTTTGTTACTATAATGATTGTTCTTATTCTCGTCATTGTCATGATTATTAACAGCTGTAACTGCCCT
The DNA here is from genome assembly GCA_036785325.1 of Urophycis tenuis. NCBI lineage: Eukaryota > Metazoa > Chordata > Actinopteri > Gadiformes > Phycidae > Urophycis > Urophycis tenuis. The sequence goes on along the minus strand of JAXIVH010000050.1, from coordinate 1,815,184 downwards.
TCAGGTTGCCCCCCTGCGCTCCAAGAGAGGCACTGGTTACAGAGGTGAGCTCCAGAAGATGGCCCCTAGATGGACCCTGTCAGTCATACGTGTCCACGAGCCCTCTGTTCACACGACCTGTGAGCCATCACGCCAGCCCTGTGGCAGCACCCATCTCATTGTCACGCATGCGTCCTCTTTACTGTCTACTGTGTGTTCTGTTGTGTCTGTGCCAGTACCTGGGCTTTTCTTGCATGTGTGTGTGTGTGTGTGTGTGTGTAGGGGGGGGGGTGTTGTTGTTGTATGTTTTACCTGTAATTGTGTGTGATGAAAGAATAATAATTTTTGTGCCTTCCCCTTCATTGCATGTTTTTGTTTGACCTTGTTTGTACTGTGTGTGTGTGTGTGTGTGCATGTCAGTGTTGTGTAAGGATAGCACGACGGCAGCAGTGCGTAACTATGGCGACACGTGGATGCGATGGCGTGGACATCGTGCAGAGTTCTGCCGCTGTGCTCAGAGGGGACTTGAGCGATGTCACTACGTGCCTGTCAGCAGTGAGTGGTCGGAGATTCTGCACACACACGCACACACACACACACACACGCATGCATGCACACACACACACATGCACGCACAAATGCACATGCCCACAAACACACCCGCGCACACCCACACGCGCACATGACACACGTGCACACACACACATTCACACGCACACACATTCACTCACTCACACTCATTGACGAAGCTTGCTTGCATTACTTCCCCTATATATATTTTTTATGATGATGATGTATATTCCAATATATTATATATATGGGATATATATATATATATATATATATATATATATATATATATATATATATATATATATATATATTTAAGTGTGTGTCTCCATGTGTGTGTTGTCTTCTGGTGCTCGTCTCTCCTGGCCTGCCGTGATGTTCAGAGACGTTAAGAGACATCTCCCACCATCAGAAGGACCTTTTGTTGGGGTTCCTGTGGGTTGTTTAGTCTCAGTTGTTCAGAAACAGTCAGACGTTCCCCCCACTGACCACTGTGATGCATTATGGACCAAACTCCAGGTCTCCATGTGTACTCCAGTGAAATACATGGGGCACTGTAGACGTCATGCAGCGTCCCATAAACTGATACTATACTAACCCATAAAGTCTGTATATCTATATAAACCTAACCCTAAACACAGAGAGATGTATGTATATATCTATATAAACCTAACCCTAAACACAGAGAGATCTATGTATATATCTATATAAACCTAACCCTAAACACAGAGAGATCTATGTATATATCTATATAACCCTAACCCTAAACACAGAGAGATCTATGTATATATCTATATAACCCTAACCCTAAACACAGAGAGATCTATGTATATATCTATATAAACCTAACCCTAAACACAGAGAGATCTATGTATATATCTATATAACCCTAACCCTAAACACAGAGAGATGTATGTATATATCTATATAAACCTAACCCTAAACACAGAGAGATCTATGTATATATCTGTATAACCCTAACCCTAAACACAGAGAGATCTACGTATATATCTATATAAACCTAACCCTAAACACAGAGAGATGTATGTATATATCTATATAACCCTAACCCTAAACACAGAGATATCTATGTATATATCTATATAACCCTAACCCTAAACACAAAGAGATCTATGTATATATCTATATAAACCTAACCCTAAACACAGAGAGATGTATGTATATATCTATATAACCCTAACCCTAAACACAGAGATATCTATGTATATATCTATATAACCCTAACCCTAAACACAAAGAGATCTATGTATATATATCTATATAAACCTAACCCTAAACACAGAGATATCTATGTATATATCTATATAACCCTAACCCTAAACACAAAGAGATCTATGTATATATATCTATATAAACCTAACCCTAAACACAGAGATATCTATGTATATATCTATATAACCCTAACCCTAAACACAAAGAGATCTATGTATATATATCTATATAAACCTAACCCTAAACACAGAGATATCTATGTATATATCTATATAACCCTAACCCTAAACACAGAGAGATCTATGTATATATATCTATATAAACCTAACCCTAAACACAGAGAGATGTATGTATATATCTATATAACCCTAACCCTAAACACAGAGATATCTATGTATATATCTATATAACCCTAACCCTAAACACAAAGAGATCTATGTATATATCTATATAAACCTAACCCTAAACACAGAGAGATGTATGTATATATCTATATAACCCTAACCCTAAACACAGAGATATCTATGTATATATCTATATAACCCTAACCCTAAACACAAAGAGATCTATGTATATATATCTATATAAACCTAACCCTAAACACAGAGATATCTATGTATATATCTATATAACCCTAACCCTAAACACAAAGAGATCTATGTATATATATCTATATAAACCTAACCCTAAACACAGAGATATCTATGTATATATCTATATAACCCTAACCCTAAACACAAAGAGATCTATGTATATATATCTATATAAACCTAACCCTAAACACAGAGATATCTATGTATATATCTATATAACCCTAACCCTAAACACAGAGAGATCTATGTATATATATCTATATAAACCTAACCCTAACCTCCTCCTCATCTAGGTTGCCAGGAGTCTCGCTGTTACAATGGAGGTGTCTGCAAGGAGGCTCTGTATTCCTCAGAGTTCCTGTGCCAGTGCCCTCCTGGCTTCTGGGGCACTCAGTGTGAGATCAGTATGTACCAGTAGAGCTACACTATCTACACCCTAGCTTACCTACACCCTGAACATTAAGCTTCCTCAGTGTGAGATCAGTATGTACCAGTAGAGCTACACTATCTACACCCTAGCTTACCTACACCCTGAACATTAAGCTTCATATCTTTTTTTTATTTTTATATATTCATATAATAATATATTCTTAGAAAATAGTCAAATTGTCACCAATCAGAAAACTACAATTTACATGTTATTTTTTAAAGCAACCAGGGGTAACAACAGCTATCTCCAAAACAGGGGCTTATTTTATTTTATTTTAATAAACAACTAGTTTATGCCCATGTATCCATCTCCAACATCTCCAACAGTTGCACGTCACACGATAATGAACTATATAATGAACATTTCCTCTCCACAAAGCTGTTGTGACTGACATGACCTGGTGGAGAGTCAGGCTGGAACACTAGCCATGGAAACAAAGTTTTAGAAGTGTTTCTGTTTCTGTGGGATATTATATATTCTTTTATATCAAGCTCCACCCGTTCAACACAATAGTAATCCAAAGCTCAATGCTCACAGCAGGCTGGAGAGGAGTCAGACTCAGTTCATTTAGGATCATCCAAAGTTCTATATTCACATATCTTGGATGAAACCACACAAGCCACTGTGTGTGAGCGTGACCTGATACATGGGATGGGATTTGAGCAGCCAAACATCTTGGCTGAATTACAAGTATGTTTTATGGTTGTTTTATGGACATTCCCATTACAAAAGTGAAAGTTAAAGCATGTCATAAAATGCATTTAATAAAATAGGTTAGTCTCCCGACTGCTTGTGACAGGAGGACAACGGTTCCTGGAGGCTACACCCTCCTCGGCTGTATGCTGCCTCTCGGACCTAAAGGCAGCGAAGGGCTGAGGAGACAGAGCCTCTAGGAAGGGCTGAGGAGACAGAGCCTCTAGGAAGGGCTGAGGAGACAGAGCCTCTAGGAAGGGCTGAGGAGACAGAGCCTCTAGGAAGGGCTGAGGAGATAGAGCCTCTAGGAAGGGCTGAGGAGACAGAGCCTCTAGGAAGGGCTGAGGAGACAGAGCCTCTAGGAAGGGCTGAGGAGATAGAGCCTCTAGGAAGGGCTGAGGAGACAGAGCCTCTAGGAAGGGCTGAGGAGACAGAGCCTCTAGGAAGGGCTGAGGAGACAGAGCCTCTAGGAAGGGCTGAGGAGATAGAGCCTCTAGGAAGGGCTGAGGAGACAGAGCCTCTAGGAAGGGCTGAGGAGACAGAGCCTCTAGGAAGGGCTGAGGAGACAGAGCCTCTAGGAAGGGCTGAGGAGACAGAGCCTCTAGGAAGGGCTGAGGAGATAGAGCCTCTAGGAAGGGCTGAGGAGATAGAGCCTCTAGGAAGGGCTGAGGAGACAGAGCCTCTAGGAAGGGCTGAGGAGACAGAGCCTCTAGGAAGGGCTGAGGAGACAGAGCCTCTAGGAAGGGCTGAGGAGACAGAGCCTCTAGGAAGGGCTGAGGAGACAGAGCCTCTAGGAAGGGCTGAGGAGACAGAGCCTCTAGGAAGGGCTTTAGACCCGCCAGGTTCTTACCTTCAGTCTCCATGGTAACCACCTCACCGTATGAACGCTGTCTCCTCCCCTCCCAGATGGCAACGAGAAGTGTAGGTGGGGCCAGGGGAACTCGTATCGCGGGGCATGGAGCATAAGCCATACAGGAAAGGCTTGCATCAACTGGAACTCCACCTCCCTGAGGTGGAGTTCCAAACGGTTCACCGCCACGAAGAAAGACGCCAGCACCCAGGGCATCGGAAACCACAACTTCTGCCGGTACGACACGAGAGCGCGCATGCATGAGGACATACATACATGCATATAAACATACATATAAATGTACATACATACATATAAACATACATACATACATGTATAAACATACATATATATGTACATATATATATAAATGTACATATATATAAACATACATACATACATACATACATACATACATACATACATACATACATACATACATACATACATGCATACATACATACATACATACAGGCATACTGTACATGTATACACACACACACATTTGTCTTCTGTTCTCACTCCATCTCCTGCTCTGCTCAGGAACCCGGACAATGACACCACCCCCTGGTGTTATGTCTACAAGGGTACTCAGGTGGACTGGGAATACTGCAGTGTGCCCAAGTGTCCACAAAGTAAGTGTGCTTTCAAGCAGCACTACGCCGTTTAGTTGGAGTTTTGACACAAGTTGAGCCAGAGCTGCTGTTCACTATGAGTAGAAACTCTGGGGGACCGGAGGTGAAATGGGTTGGATGGATTTAATCAGCATGTTATAAATGATATCACTCACATCATTGATATCATTCATCATCACATCATTAGCATGTTATGAATGA
>JAXIVH010000050.1:1657500-1800000 GCA_036785325.1 Urophycis tenuis | reverse complement strand
AGCAGAAAGTAAAACTAGCTTTTCATTTGTAGCTATGTGTCGGGGAAAAAAGTTCAATTCAGTCTTAGTTCAGACCTTTGATATATAGGCCTACCTATATTTATTTAATTGGTATTATTATTATTATTATTATCCAACAGTAGCAGGATGGGTTGGCGTTCTGTCATAGCCCTCCCCACCCCCACTATCTCTGAATATTTACATCTCACTTCCTCCACTCGACGCTTGGATGATATCTTCGTGGTACTATGAGATATATATCTCCACTTCCTGATTTTGGACTGCTATTTGGCTTTTATCTGGCTCCATCAAGGTGACCGCCCTGACAAACCCCCTCCAACCTTACGTTTATTTTAAAATAGATAAATATTTGTCAATATTTATAAAGGTATAACATCACCGTTTATAATGTGCTTTGGTCATACATTTGCAACGGGAACTAATTTGAACTCAATTATTTTTCAGTTGCTGTAACTGTAGCTAGACTTAAAGAGTCAGAGCATTTCATTTAAGTCACACATCTGTGTGGCTCTCATTAGAGAATGGTACCCGCCGCACCGGGAGGGTGATGCCGTGACAACAGGTAGCAAGAAGCTCAGCTGCCATTCTGTTGAACCTCTGAGACAAAGCCACCATTCACTGCACTCTGATAACCAAATCAGCAAACAGGAGTCGGCTGGCATATAATGTGGGCATGGCTTCGCATGAGGGGGACTGCGTCTAACTACCAATGACAAATGACTTGAATGCCTTGTAATGTAATAATGTATTTCCTAACGTTATTGAAATGATGACAAATCTCTGATCGTATAAGTGACATGTTGTGTACACATAGGTCAGGAAGTTTCTGGTCATCCTTCTGCTAATCTGTCCAATCAACGGTACTTGGCCAGCGTTAAATGAACGTTTGTGTTTTACAGGCCTTCATCAATGTATTTAAAAACCTGTAAGTATCATATTATAACTTAGTGTAATAGCTTTTCTGCAATGATTTACATTTACATTTAGGGCTTTTAGGAGACGCTTTTGTCCAAAGCGACTAACAATAAGTATATTTGTCAGAAAAAGGTGAAACATTTCATTGCTGTTAATACAGTAACAAAGTTACCAGAAACAAGTGTGAAGCATTCCAACTGCTAGGTTAACCATTGCTAGATTACAATGATCATTTATAACAGTAGCATTAATGTGAACACCTTCTTCACTCTGAGTCCTTGTGTGTTCAGACCTCAGACAGCAGCTTGATGTGAAATTGTGTGAAATCGTAATGTGGAGAATGAGGTTATTATTATTATGATTGTGATTATTATTTCCTGTTCTATTGTTCCCCCCCCAGTCATGTGGGGCCCCCACCTCCTCCCAGGACAGGTAGGAGGTCACTGGAGGTCACTGGAGGTCACTGGAGGTCACTGGGAATGCTTTATGTTGTCATGTGATCATGTTGTTGTTATCATGTTTCTTGTTGAGAAAAACCTTTTGTGGAGCCCGTTACGTTTGATTCTTGTTGAATACAAAACTCACTGAACGTCAACACTGAACATGACCTTAGATCATATTGAATATTATATTATTCTTTAAGCCACTAATACATGCATGCACTTGATTCATGATTCTGTTTCTCTGTTTCACGCACATGCAAACTCACACTCACACCCACAGATAATAATGGACGGAGTAACTGGCCAGAAGATGACTTTGTAAGTCGTGTGTTCTGTGATCTGCTTATTTTGTATCATTTTTAAAAATGAATATGCTTCAGTCATCCTCCATATGAACGCCACTATGATAGTGAAGATGATGATGATGATGATGTACTTGTACAGGACGAGGAAGAGGGAGACATGTACGAAGCCCCACCCTGCGAGCGGGCTGCCATCAAAGTCCCGACAGATCCAGTTGATTTGGATTTGATTTATCTGGGTAACAGCGCTGTGAAGTTACTGTCAACAGGATGGCCTCAGGGCCTCCGCCCCTTGTTCTATTTTAATGGGATTCTATTTTCATTTTTGAAAATTTAATTAAAATAGAATAACAAGCTTTTAACAAGAACACAGCAAGTATCTTTCCTTGTTTTTCATGATGGTTCTGCTACTTTGCGTGTCGTAGATTTGAAGCTGTCACAGTCCGAACTGAGTTTAGAGTGGCAGTACTGGAAAGGCTTTCAGCCAATGGATGGGGAGTTAGCCGGCTGTCAGCCACTCAGAACAGCAAGAACAATAAACACGTAACACAAACGCGTAATGACAAGCTATGTGACAGCATGTGGCGCGCATCAGGTCTAATAATATTAATAATAATAATATATCAGGTCTAACGTAAACCTTCTTAAACATAAACAGGCTGCATTCAATTCAGAAGGGAATCCGCACACAATCCCTAAAATGCGAGTATTTGTCAGTTCGTCAGTTGGGTGGTAAACTTGGAATGTATGGAAACTAAGAAAACTGAATGCCTAACTCCAGCATGTCACAACCTGCACTCAGGATGCATTTTGATTGAGTTGTCATGGTTTCCCCAAAGGCTCCACAACATTCCCCACACAACTAACCAAAATGGCCACAAGGTGAATAATGTCCATTGGTTGTCCTTCTGTTATCCTTCTTGCATGAATACAGCGAAACACAGCTTAACAACACCTTTCACCTTTGGCCCCCACCTGCAGACCACTCGACTGATCAGGTGGCCCCGCAAAGGCAAGCCGCTCCACCCCCGAGACAGACACCTCCACCCGTTCAGCCCCAGAGGCGAAGTGCTCCACCGCAGAGACCCCCAAGACAGGCTGCTCCACCACACAGACAGGCTTCTCCACCACAGAGACACGTCCCTGCACCACACAGACAAGGCCTCGCACCTCCCCGGCCAAGCAAACCGATGGGGTCTGGCAAAGGTTTGGTACGTTGAGTTCAGGAAACTACTTTCTGCGTCTGCATTGAATTCCGTCAATTTCCTTGGGTCTTGGTTTCTGCCACGCCTGCCAGCAAACAGCGACATCATTTTGAATGCCTTGAACTTATTGTGTTTCACGACCCTCTGCTGTCCTGTTTGTCTTGAAACAGCCGCCACAGCGGGGAGACGGTCCCAGCATCAAGAAACGTAAGTCGCCATAGCCGTTTACCAGGTGGTCTTGGTGCTATATACCAAACAAACAGCCACACTTAGCCGTTTACCAGGTCGTCTTGGTGCTATATACCAAACAAACAGCCACACTTAGCCGTTTACCAGGTCGTCTTGGTGCTGTATACCAAACAAACAGCCACACTTAGCCGTTTACCAGGTGGTCTTGGTGCTATATACCAAACAAACAGCCACACTTAGCCGTTTACCAGGTCGTCTTGGTGCTATATACCAAACAAACAGCCACACTTAGCCGTTTACCAGGTCGTCTTGGTGCTATATACCAAACAAACAGCCACACTTAGCCGTTTACCAGGTGGTCTTGGTGCTATATACCAAACAAACAGCCACACTTAGCCGTTTACCAGGTGGTCTTGGTGCTATATACCAAACAAACAGCCACACTTAGCCGTTTACCAGGTCGTCTTGGTGCTGTATACCAAACAAACAGCCACACTTAGCCGTTTACCAGGTGGTCTTGGTGCTATATACCAAACAAACAGCCACACTTAGCCGTTTACCAGGTGGTCTTGGTGCTATATACCAAACAAACAGCCACACTTAGCCGTTTACCAGGTGGTCTTGGTGCTATATACCAAACAAACAGCCACACTTAGCCGTTTACCAGGTGGTCTTGGTGCTATATACCAAACAAACAGCCACACTTAGCCGTTTACCAGGTCGTCTTGGTGCTATATACCAAACAAACAGCCACACTTAGCCGTTTACCAGGTGGTCTTGGTGCTATATACCAAACAAACAGCCACACTTAGCCGTTTACCAGGTCGTCTTGGTGCTATATACCAAACAAACAGCCACACTTAGCCGTTTACCAGGTGGTCTTGGTGCTATATACCAAACAAACAGCCACACTTAGCCGTTTACCAGGTCATCTTGGTGCTATATACCAAACAAACAGCCACACTTAGCCGTTTACCAGGTGGTCTTGGTGCTATATACCAAACAAACAGCCACACTTAGCCGTTTACCAGGTGGTCTTGGTGCTATATACCAAACAAACAGCCACACTTAGCCGTTTACCAGGTGGTCTTGGTGCTATATACCAAACAAACAGCCACACTTAGCCGTTTACCAGGTGGTCTTGGTGCTATATACCAAACAAACAGCCACACTTAGCCGTTTACCAGGTCGTCTTGGTGCTATATACCAAACAAACAGCCACACTTAGCCGTTTACCAGGTGGTCTTGGTGCTATATACCAAACAAACAGCCACACTTAGCCGTTTACCAGGTCGTCTTGGTGCTGTATACCAAACAAACAGCCACACTTAGCCGTTTACCCGGGGGGTGTACTACGAACCTCGATTAACATACCCAGGCTTAGTTTGGATAACCTGGATCGACAAATACGAAAGTCGCAATCAGAGTTAAACGATACCACGAAGCTCACTTACGATTTGATTTGTCGAGACAGGTTTTCCGCTTTAGTTTTGATTAGTTTTGATGCGCGTTCCCGTAAAAGAGGCGTAACCCAACGTTATTCACCATGACGCAATGGATCCGACGGAGTGAAAAGGGGCTATGTACTTCACTCAGGAGGAGCAAGTAGTCGTTATGAACTCATACGAGGAGTTTAAAAAGAAAATAACGGCAAGGGGCAATACTGTTGCCCATAATAAGGCTAGGCAAAAAATAGCAGATTCTGTGCGTAAATGAAAAAAAATCTACATAGCCTAATTGTCTAAAAATAACTATGCCAAATGCAGAATTGTTCGCCATTAATCAGAATCAGAATCAGAAACAAGTTTATTGCCAAGTAGGTTTGCACCTACAAGGAATTTGACTTGGTGCAATTGGTGCAAGAGAAAAACAGTAGTACAAATATAAGTAAAATAATAAATAGGGACCTCGGTCCTGTTTCACAGGCTCGGTCCCTAATAAAGATAGATGGATGGATGGATAGATAGATAGATCTAAATTGGGTTAATGTCCCGCGGGACATTTGGGGGGACCTCGCCGTAAAAATTGACTCGTCGGCACGTGGATGGCGTCGTGACAGTTCGTCGTTCACGTGGATGAAGTCGTGACAGGTCGTCGTTCACGTTGATGGTGTCGTGACAGGTCATCATTCACGTGGATGGTGTGGTGATAGGTTGTCGTTTGCACAAGGATGGCGTGACAGGTTCTCGTTTGTGGCTGTCCACGCACTGTGCGGTATGGCCGACTTTGACGGCACACCCTGGCCCCGCCCTTCAAGCTAGAGCCGTAAATAGCACAACTTTAGTTAAGAACCACGTTTCAAATGCACTGACCAATTTTGAAGCAGAACGGAAAAATCCCATAGGAGGAGTTCGTTCACAAACATGGGTATAAAAGACGACAAAATTGAATATGGCCGACTTTGAAGGAAAGCCATGACCACGCCCTTTGAGGTAGGGTCGCAAATAGCACAACTTTTGGTGAGAATCATCTTCTGAATCTACCCCAAAAATTTGGAGGCCAAGCGACAAATCCCCTGGGAGGAGTTTGTTCAAATAGGACGCGAAAATCGAAAATGACAAAAATTAAAATGAAAATATCTGACTTCCGGTGGGTTTTTTGGTATCGGTCCAATAGGCTTTTTTTGTAGGGCTAGGCCAGGGTAACATCCATACCAAGTTTCAAACATATCGGTTAAAGTCGGTGTCGTGGAAAAAACGACAAAATTGATTATGGCCGATTTTGATTGAACGCCGAGGCCATGCCCTTTGAGGTAGAGTCCCAAATAGCACAACTTTTGGTGAGAACCATCTTCTGAATCTACCCAAAAAATTTGGAGCCCAAGCAACAAATCCCCTGGGAGGAGTTCGTTCAAATACAACGCGAAAATTGCAAAGGTCAAATGCAAATATCTGACTTCCGGTGCTTTAAGGGGTATGGGTCCAAGAGGCTTTTTTGTAGGTCTGGGGCTGTATAACGTGCCTACCGAGTTTCATACATGTAGGTGAAACGTGGTGTCGGGGCTGTTGTTTTTAAAGCCTGTAGGGGGCGCTACTACGACGACAAGCACGATTTTTGGTCTGTGAGCTTTCGGCAGCACTCTACATGTGTCCAGTGAATTTCATATTCGTAACTATTACGGTGTTTGCACAGTAATTTACGCTGCTTTTAGAGCACCATCCACTGGCAGAATTTTTTCCCCGTTTTGAACCACGCCTCAGGGCGCCATGAGCTAGCCGCACACCAAGTTTCATTTAAATATCAATTGCCAATGTTGAGATATAAACTTCTTGATTTTAATGAGCGCCACCTGGTGGAAATGACCACAAATTTTGTGAGATGCATAAAGGAGGTACAGAGAAGTAGGGCTCCAAGTTTGGTGTCGAACGGACATAGCAATGTGGACAAATTGTCCACTTACGTTTTTTACGTAAAATGTAGACATCTATAAAAATATATAAAGCACTATAACACGCTTATCTTCGGGAATTTCAATAAACTTCCAATTAGTTATTTTCATGATACAGAATGTAGATGCTACATGTGGAGTTTCGTGCAAATCGGTGAAAGCCAAATGCAATAGATGTCTAGGACGCACTTTTTTGAGTTTTTGCGTTGTAGCCAAAAAAAAGTCATGGCGGAAATGGGCGTGGCCTACATCAGGAGGTGCAGCATGTTTGCCCGCATGTGTGGATATAAACATTTTGAGTGTGCGACAAAGTATGCAGGAGTTATTAGCATTACAGTGTTTTTTTTTTAAATAGCGCCACCTATAGGTGAGACATTAACGTGTCGCATAGAATAAATAATTTTTCACCAGGTGTGATAACTCTGTCAAAAAAAATTGAGTTTTCGTATATGTTCAGGGGGTTAAAATCAACGTCAAAGATCCCCAAATAACAAAAACAATAGGGACCTCGTCCTGTTTCACAGGCTCGGTCCCTAATAACTATAAATATATACAATGTACAATATATACGGAGCAACAGTGCGTGCAATATACTTGTCAGAGGTGGGATTCGAACCCACGCCTCCAGGGGAGACTGCGACCTGAACGCAGCGCCCTAGACCGCTGTTCCATCCTTACGTTTTAAGGAAATTGTGCATAATAAAATGCAAAAGCAACCTGCTTTATTCTGTTATTTAGGGAATTCATTTCAAATACATCCTATATGTAAAAAAGTATTGCATGTGCCAGAAGGTAGTGACGGTGGTGTGGTGAATTATGTGAACTGCACACCAGCGACCGGTGTTCATATCTTGCCTGTCCATCATCATGTCTTTTACCCCTAGATTGGGTGTTAGCACGACCGTCCGAAATAAGCACAAAAAAGAGTATTTTATTTTATTCTATTCTATGTGGTAAGTTGCAATAATTTCAGGTGAATGTAGCCTATGCTTTGCAATAGGATAGGCTCTAACCTATCATCTGATGTTGAATACCTGTAGCAAATAAGAAAAAAAACTCAGCGAAACACCCTGACTAGGGGGCGGCGCCCAGCTTTAAGTAGCCGATCTAATCGGAAAGTTAGCTGAAAACCTCCTCCCGACCAGGTTTGGTTGCGAGCATAAGTTACCATGGTGATATAGCTCCGCTAAAAGAGAGCGACTTTCGTATGACAGCTAACCCAGGCTTTGAGCTCAACATACCTCGCTAACCCACTAATCGAGCTTCGTAGTACACCCCCCAGGTGGTCTTGGTGCTATATACCAAACAAACAGCCACACAGCCGTTTACCAGGTGGTCTTGGTGCTATATACCAAACAAACAGCCACACTTAGCCGTTTACCAGGTGGTCTTGGTGCTATATACCAAACAAACAGCCACACTTAGCCGTTTACCAGGTCGTCTTGGTGCTGTATACCAAACAAACAGCCACACTTAGCCGTTTACCAGGTGGTCTTGGTGCTATATACCAAACAAACAGCCACACTTAGCCGTTTACCAGGTGGTCTTGGTGCTATATACCAAACAAACAGCCACACTTAGCCGTTTACCAGGTCGTCTTGGTGCTATATACCAAACAAACAGCCACACTTAGCCGTTTACCAGGTCGTCTTGGTGCTATATACCAAACAAACAGCCACACTTAGCCGTTTACCAGGTCGTCTTGGTGCTATATACCAAACAAACAGCCACACTTAGCCGTTTACCAGGTGGTCTTGGTGCTATATACCAAACAAACAGCCACACTTAGCCGTTTACCAGGTGGTCTTGGTGCTATATACCAAACAAACAGCCACACTTACTCTACTCTCCCCTCTTAGCTCCTGAGGTGGACAGAAAGCCGTTTACCAGGTCGTCTTGGTGCTATATACCAAACAAACAGCCACACTCACTCTACTCTCCCCTCTTAGCTCCTGAGGTGGACAGAAAGGAGAAGCCAGAGAAGAACAGCACACTGAAAATGTTCCTCCCCTCTCCAGTGCAGCCTCTCTCAGCCCTGCCACCCCAGACAGAGGAAGGTCAGGGAACACCTCCCATACATCTGCAGAGTTAGGAGGGTCATGACCGTTAGACAGCATCTCTGAAAGGAAATGAGTTGTGTAGATTTGGATATCGGTCTTCTTAGTCAAATGTTTCTAAACATACATGTTAAGAAGCGTAAAAGGCTTCCATTCGCTTGACACGTTTACGTGAGAACATTTGTTTATGCGGAAACTTACAGATGAGACATTGATACAAGTGCTTTGTAATATTGGAGTTCTTATTTCAATGTGTTTTGAATACCATGATTAGCATCAACCTCAAACCTCCAGAGCAATATATCAGCTTGGGAAGATCACATTTCTTTCCATCATGTACATTAAATAAATTGACCTAAAGACTAGCTAAACTAACTATAATTTGTATGAATATATATTTCCACATTGTTCGTTGGTGTTACATGCAATAAGATGTTATGGAATACTTGATAGACCACCAGAGGACTGTGTACCTGCAATATCAGTCATCGATAGCTTTATCTTCTCGCTGTCTGCATTTCAGATGTGTACGTAGATCCAAACGAAGAACAGGTGAGTCAACCCAAACAGAACAGAACCTTTTGTGGGGTTTTTTGGGTTATCTCAGCTTTAACCAAGAGACAATGTTTGTGTTCCTGTGTTTAAGGGAGACGACGTTTACCTTCAGCCCACGGCAGGTATCCACTCTACCTTTACCTGAAGTGAATCATTCATCCGGTTTAGTCATTGTACGAGTGCAATGTTTGTAGTCTAGTGTCAGCACACAGCACAGTCAAGGACAGAGGTTGTGAAAAAATGAAGCATAGCAATTCAAGGCACTCAAAGCAAGTGTATGTCTGTGTGTGTGTGTGTGCCCACTAGCACCCTACCATCAAGTGATGGGTATACAAGGACCACATATACATACATACATACATACAGTATGTTAATGTGGTATGTATGATAGTATGTTAAGTACCAGTTCAGATTCTTCCTTGTGTTTCAGCCTGTCCTCCGTCCTCTCGTGGACCATTAAGGTTGCCTCCTGTTGTCAGTCCATCAGGACCACCGCTGGTTCCCATGTAAGCCTCTTTACAACAGTCTGCTCCTCCTGGAGGTAGCATGCTAATTTGCATGTGATCGCCACTTTAAAGACAAGCTTCTTCTCTCTCCAAAGGATGAAGCCTCCTGTGCCCAGGGCCAAGAATGTAAGTCAATTATTTATTGAAACAGCACGGCTATTCATTGAAGCGGTAATCTCTCTCCAAGCAGTGGTTGTTCTGCCCTAGAGGGTATGGCAACATCATCTGGCTACTCACATCATCTCATCTACTCACTTGTGTGTACGGCGCACTGTTAAAATTCACCATAGGTGGCGCCAAAGACTTCTTCTAGATTCCCAATTGAACATGTTATTTCGTCAGTATAAAGGATGTCTATGCCTTTACTGCACTATACGAGCCAATCCCATGACATGGTCTTTGTGGAATTCTGTGGAATCTCTCTTGCTCTTTCCAGAATCCCCTCACACCACCTGTCAGTGAGATGAAAGCAGGTAAAACCTGGAACATTCTTCTGGTAAAGTATTCAAACCAACCTGTCAGATGTATACCAAATGTCAGCCATATAAAAGAATACCAACTGAATTCCATCCCCAGCTCCTGAGTCCACGTGGCTTGCGGCCCCCCCGCCGCGGCCAGCCAAGCCCCTGGTCCTAGCCAGAAAGAAGGACCCCCAGCACAGGTTAGATGATAGCACGGGTTAGATGATAGCACAGGTTAGATGATAGCACGGGTTAGATGATAGCACAGGTTAGATGATAGCACGGGTACATGATAGCACAGGTTAGATGATAGCACGGGTACAAGATAGCACAGGTTAGATGATAGCACGGGTACAAGATAGTACAGGTTAGATGATAGCACGGGTACAAGATAGCACAGGTTAGATGATAGCACGGGTTAGATGATAGCATGGTTACATGATAGCACAGGTTAGATGATAGCATGGTTACATGATAGCACAGGTTAGATGATAGCACAGGTTAGATGATAGCATGGTTACATGATAGCACAGGTTAGATGATAGCACGGTTACATTATAGCACAGGTTAGATGATAGCATGGTTACATGATAGCACAGGTTAGATGATAGCACAGGTTAGATGATAGCATGGTTACATGATAGCACAGGTTTAGATGATAGCATGGTTACATGATAGCACAGCTTAGATGATAGCACAGGTTAGATGATAGCACAGGTTAGATGATAGCACGGGTTACATGATAGCACAGGTTAGATGATAGCACAGGTTAGATGATAGCACGGGTACAAGATGGCACAGGTTAGATGATAGCACGGTTACATGATAGCACAGGTTAGATGATAGCATGGTTACATGATAGCACAGGTTAGATGATAGCACAGGTTAGATGATAGCACGGGTTACATGATAGCACAGGTTAGATGATAGCACAGGTTAGATGATAGCACAGGTTAGATGATAGCACGGTTACATGATAGCACAGGTTAGATGATAGCACGGGTACATGATAGCACAGGTTAGATGATAGCACAGGTTAGATGATAGCACGGTTACATGATAGCACAGGTTAGATGATAGCACGGTTACATGATAGCACAGGTTAGATGATAGCATGGTTACATGATAGCACAGGTTAGATGATAGCACAGGTTAGATGATAGCATGGTTACATGATAGCACAGGTTAGATGATAGCACAGGTTAGATGATAGCACAGGTTAGATGATAGCACGGGTTACATGATAGCACAGGTTAGATGATAGCACGGGTACATGATAGCACAGGTTAGATGATAGCATGGTTACATGATAGCACAGGTTAGATGATAGCACAGGTTAGATGATAGCACAGGTTAGATGATAGCACGGGTTACATGATAGCACAGGTTAGATGATAGCACGGGTACATGATAGCACAGGTTAGATGATAGCACAGGTTAGATGATAGCACGGGTTACATGATAGCACAGGTTAGATGATAGCACAGGTTAGATGATAGCACGGTTACATGATAGCACAGGTTAGATGATAGCGCGGTTACATGATAGCACAGGTTAGATGATAGCATGGTTACATGATAGCACAGGTTAGATGATAGCATGGTTACATGATAGCACAGGTTAGATGATAGCACAGGTTAGATGATAGCACGGTTACATGGTAGCACAGGTTAGATGATAGCACAGGTTAGATGATAGCACGGTTACATGATAGCACGGTTACATGATAGCACAGGTTAGATGATAGCACGGTTACATGATAGCACAGGTTAGATGATAGCACAGGTTAGATGATAGCACAGGTTAGATGATAGCATGGTTACATGATAGCACAGGTTACATGATAGCACAGGTTAGATGATAGCACGGGTACAAGATAGCACAGGTTAGATGATAGCACAGGTTAGATGATAGCACGGGTACAAGATAGCACAGTTTAGATGATAGCACGGGTACATGATAGCACAGGTTAGATGATAGCACGGGTACAAGATAGCACAGGTTAGATGATAGCACAGGTTAGATGATAGCACGGGTACAAGATAGCACAGGTTAGATGATAGCACGGGTTAGATGATAGCATGGTTACATGATAGCACAGGTTAGATGATAGCACAGGTTAGATGATAGCACGGGTTAGATGATAGCACAGGTTAGATGATAGCACAGGTTAGATGATAGCACGGGTTAGATGATAGCACAGGTTAGATGATAGCACGGGTTAGATGATAGCACAGGTTAGATGATAGCACGGGTACATGATAGCACAGGTTAGATGATAGCACGGGTTAGATGATAGCATGGTTACATGATAGCACAGGTTAGATGATAGCATGGTTACATGATAGCACAGGTTAGATGATAGCACAGGTTAGATGATAGCACGGGTTAGATGATAGCACAGGTTAGATGATAGCACAGGTTAGATGATAGCACGGGTTAGATGATAGCACAGGTTAGATGATAGCACGGGTTAGATGATAGCACAGGTTAGATGATAGCACGTGTACATGATAGCACAGGTTAGATGATAGCACGGGTTAGATGATAGCATGGTTACATGATAGCACAGGTTAGATGATAGCATGGTTACATGATAGCACAGGTTAGATGATAGCACGGGTACAAGATAGCACAGGTTAGATGATAGCACGGGTACAAGATAGTACAGGTTAGATGATAGCACGGGTACAAGATAGCACAGGTTAGATGATAGCACGGGTTAGATGATAGCATGGTTACATGATAGCAAAGGTTAGATGATAGCATGGTTACATGATAGCACAGGTTAGATGATAGCACAGGTTAGATGATAGCATGGTTACATGATAGCACAGGTTAGAGGATAGCACGGTTACATTATAGCACAGGTTAGATGATAGCATGGTTACATGATAGCACAGGTTAGATGATAGCACAGGTTAGATGATAGCATGGTTACATGATAGCACAGGTTAGATGATAGCATGGTTACATGATAGCACAGGTTAGATGATAGCATGGTTACATGATAGCACAGGTTAGATGATAGCACAGGTTAGATGATAGCACGGGTTACATGATAGCACAGGTTAGATGATAGCACAGGTTAGATGATAGCACAGGTTAGATGATAGCACGGGTACAAGATAGCACAGGTTAGATGATAGCACGGTTACATGATAGCACAGGTTAGATGATAGCATGGTTACATGATAGCACAGGTTAGATGATAGCACAGGTTAGATGATAGCACAGGTTAGATGATAGCACGGTTACATGATAGCACAGGTTAGATGATAGCACGGGTACATGATAGCACAGGTTAGATGATAGCACAGGTTAGATGATAGCACGGGTACAAGATAGCACAGGTTAGATGATAGCACGGTTACATGATAGCACAGGTTAGATGATAGCATGGTTACATGATAGCACAGGTTAGATGATAGCACAGGTTAGATGATAGCACAGGTTAGATGATAGCAAGGGTTACATGATCGCACAGGTTAGATGATAGCACAGGTTAGATGATAGCACAGTTACATGATAGCACAGGTTAGATGATAGCACGGGTACATGATAGCACAGGTTAGATGATAGCACAGGTTAGATGATAGCACAGGTTAGATGATAGCACGGTTACATGATAGCACAGGTTAGATGATAGCACGGTTACATGATAGCACAGGTTAGATGATAGCATGGTTACATGATAGCACAGGTTAGATGATAGCATGGTTACATGATAGCACAGGTTAGATGATAGCATGGTTACATGATAGCACAGGTTAGATGATAGCACAGGTTAGATGATAGCACAGGTTAGATGATAGCACGGTTACATGATAGCACAGGTTAGATGATAGCACGGGTACATGATAGCACAGGTTAGATGATAGCACAGGTTAGATGATAGCACGGGTACAAGATAGCACAGGTTAGATGATAGCACGGTTACATGATAGCACAGGTTAGATGATAGCATGGTTACATGATAGCACAGGTTAGATGATAGCACAGGTTAGATGATAGCACAGGTTAGATGATAGCAAGGGTTACATGATAGCACAGGTTAGATGATAGCACAGGTTAGATGATAGCACGGTTACATGATAGCACAGGTTAGATGATAGCACGGGTACATGATAGCACAGGTTAGATGATAGCACAGGTTAGATGATAGCACAGGTTAGATGATAGCACGGTTACATGATAGCACAGGTTAGATGATAGCACGGTTACATGATAGCACAGGTTAGATGATAGCATGGTTACATGATAGCACAGGTTAGATGATAGCATGGTTACATGATAGCACAGGTTAGATGATAGCACAGGTTAGATGATAGCACAGGTTAGACGATAGCACAGGTTACATGATAGCACAGGTTAGATGATAGCACAGGTTAGATGATAGCATAGGTTAGATGATAGCACGGTTACATGATAGCACAGGTTAGATGATAGCACAGGTTAGATGATAGCACAGGTTAGATGGTAGCACAGGTTACATGATAGCACAGGTTAGATGATAGCACGGTTACATGATGGCACAGGTTAGATGATAGCATGGTTACATGATAGCACAGGTTAGATGATAGCACAGGTTAAATGATAGCACGCGTTACATGATAGCACAGGTTAGATGATAGCACAGGTTAGATGATAGCACAGGTTAGATGATAGCACGGTTACATGATAGCACAGGTTAGATGATAGCACGGGTACATGATAGCACAGGTTAGATGATAGCACAGGTTAGATGATAGCACAGGTTAGATGATAGCACGGTTACATGATAGCACAGGTTAGATGATAGCACGGTTACATGATAGCACAGGTTAGATGATAGCATGGTTACATGATAGCACAGGTTAGATGATAGCACAGGTTAGATGATAGCACAGGTTAGATGATAGCACGGGTTACATGATAGCACAGGTTAGATGATAGCACGGGTACATGATAGCACAGGTTAGATGATAGCATGGTTACATGATAGCACAGGTTAGATGATAGCACAGGTTAGATGATAGCACAGGTTAGATGATAGCACGGGTTACATGATAGCACAGGTTAGATGATAGCACGGGTACATGATAGCACAGGTTAGATGATAGCACAGGTTAGATGATAGCACGGGTTACATGATAGCACAGGTTAGAGGATAGCACAGGTTAGATGATAGCACGGTTACATGATAGCACAGGTTAGATGATAGCGCGGTTACATGATAGCACAGGTTAGATGATAGCATGGTTACATGATAGCACAGGTTAGATGATAGCATGGTTACATGATAGCACAGGTTAGATGATAGCACAGGTTAGATGATAGCACGGTTACATGGTAGCACAGGTTAGATGATAGCACAGGTTAGATGATAGCACGGTTACATGATAGCACGGTTACATGATAGCACAGGTTAGATGATAGCACGGTTACATGATAGCACAGGTTAGATGATAGCACAGGTTAGATGATAGCACAGGTTAGATGATAGCATGGTTACATGATAGCACAGGTTAGATGATAGCACAGGTTAGATGATAGCACGGTTACATGATAGCACGGTTACATGATAGCACAGTTTAGATGATAGCACGGTTACATGATAGCACAGGTTAGATGATAGCACGGTTACATGATAGCACAGGTTAGATGATAGCATGGTTACATGATAGCACAGGTTAGATGATAGCACAGGTTAGATGATAGCACGGTTACATGATAGCACAGGTTAGATGATAGCACGGTTACATGATAGCACAGGTTAGATGATAGCATGGTTACATGATAGCACAGGTTAGATGATAGCACAGGTTAGATGATAGCACGGTTACATGATAGCACAGGTTAGATGATAGCATGGTTACATGATAGCACAGGTTAGATGATAGTACAGGTTACATGATAGCACAGGTTAGATGATAGCACGGTTACATGATAGCACAGGTTAGATGATAGCACAGGTTACATGATAGCACTGGTTAGATGATAGCACGGTTACATGATAGCACAGGTTAGATGATGGCACAGGTTACATGATAGCACAGGTTAGATGATAGCATGGTTACATGATAGCACAGGTTAGATGATAGCACGGTTACATGATAGCACAGGTTAGATGATAGCACGGTTACATGATAGCAGTGGTTAGATGATAGCAAGGTTACATGATAGCACAGGTTAGATGATAGCACAGGTTACATGATAGCACAGGTTAGATGATAGCACAGGTTAGATGATAGCACAGGTTAGATGATAGTACAGGTTACATGATAGCACAGGTTAGATGATAGCATGGTTACATGATAGCACGGTTACATAATAGTACAGGTTAGATGATGGCACAGGTTACATGATAGCACAGGTTAGATGATAGCACGGTTACATGATAGCACAGGTTAGATGATAGCACGGTTACATGATAGCACAGGTTAGATGATAGCATGGTTACATGATAGCACGGTTACATGATAGTACAGGTTAGATGATGGCACAGGTTAGATGATAGCACAGGTTAGATGATAGCACGGTTACATGATAGCACAGGTTAGATGATAGCACGGTTACATGATAGCACAGGTTAGATGATAGCATGGTTACATGATAGCACGGTTACATGATAGTACAGGTTAGATGATGGCACAGGTTAGATGATAGCACAGGTTAGATGATAGCACGGTTACATGATAGCACAGGTTAGATGATAGCACAGTTACATGATAGCACAGGTTAGATGATAGCACAGGTTAGATGATAGCACAGGTTAGATGATGGCACAGGTTAGATGATAGCACAGGTTAGATGATAGCACGGTTACATGATAGCACAGGTTAGATGATTCCACGGTTACATGATAGCACAGGTTAGATGATAGTACAGGTTACATGATAGCACAGGTTAGATGATAGCACGGTTACATGATAGCACAGGTTAGATGATAGCACAGGTTACATGATAGCACTGGTTAGATGATAGCACGGTTACATGATAGCACAGGTTAGATGATGGCACAGGTTACATGATAGCACAGGTTAGATGATAGCATGGTTACATGATAGCACAGGTTAGATGATAGCACGGTTACATGATAGCACAGGTTAGATGATAGCACGGTTACATGATAGCACAGGTTAGATGATAGCATGGTTACATGATAGCACGGTTACATGATAGTACAGGTTAGATGATGGCACAGGTTAGATGATAGCACAGGTTAGATGATAGCACGGTTACATGATAGCACAGGTTAGATGATAGCACAGTTACATGATAGCACAGGTTAGATGATAGCACAGGTTAGATGATAGCACAGGTTAGATGATGGCACAGGTTAGATGATAGCACAGGTTAGATGATAGCACGGTTACATGATAGCACAGGTTAGATGATTCCACGGTTACATGATAGCACAGGTTAGATGATAGCACAGGTTAGATGATGGCACAGGTTAGATGATAGCACGGTTACATGATAGCACAGGTTAGATGATTCCACGGTTACATGATAGCACGGGTTAGATGATGGCACAGGTTAGATGATTCCACGGTTACATGATAGCATGGGTTAGATGATAGCACAAGTTAGATGGTGGGACAGGAGGGGCGTAGCTATCGTGGTGAATTAGGAATGCACTGAGCTTGTAGTGCAGCATCTATAGGGATATTAACTTAATGTGGTTTTCTGAGGGTGTCTGTATTGTCGCCTTCATTTCAGAGCTCCTTCTCCCCCAGCGCTGAGCCAAATGCCAGGAGGTGATTTTACCTGAATTTAAAGTTTAAAGCCAACACCTTGTATCTTTAAGACCTTTCTTTGTGTTATTTATTTTTTAGCTAAATCTCCTATTCATGTATCTTTTTCCCACCCCATCATCCACTGGAATATAATTCACCAAAGCGGCTGGAATTGAGGTATAACTCCAGGCATGAGTGTTAAGGTTTTGTGTGATCTGACCGGTTAAGCATTGCATTGACACACAGATGAATTACAGGACAATGAGTGGTTTGCTGGCGATTGCAGTAGAAAGCATGCTGAGGACCTGCTCCTGAACATCAACAAGGTATGACACGCCCGGACTTTGTCCTTTATGAAGGACACGTTCCTCACGTTTCCTCCTGAACCTCCAGATCTTTTCCTCCATCGCCACTGTTCTAATTGTCCAATGCTCGATCCAACGGTTTCTCAGTGGGTCTCTCAGTGGGTCAGAAACACACAGACGTGTCCTGGATCTCTCAGTGGGTCAGACACACACTGACATGTCCTGGGTCTCTCAGTGGGTCAGACACACACTGACATGTCCTGGGTCTCTCAGTGGGTCAGACACACACTGACATGTCCTGGGTCTCTCAGTGGGTCAGACACACACTGACATGTCCTGGGTCTCTCAGTGGGTCAGACACACACTGACATGTCCTGGGTCTCTCAGTGGGTCAGACACACACTGACATGTCCTGGGTCTCTCAGTGGGTCAGACACACACTGACATGTCCTGGGTCTCTCAGTGGGTCAGACACACACTGACATGTCCTGGGTCTCTCAGTGGGTCAGACACACACTCACATGTCCTGGGTCTCTCAGTGGGTCACATACACACTGACATGTCCTGGGTCTCTCAGTGGGTCACACACACTGACATGTCCTGGGTCTCTCAGTGGGTCACATACACACTGACATGTCCTGGGTCTCTCAGTGGGTCACACACACTGACATGTCCTGGGTCTCTCAGTGGGTCACACACACTGACATGTCCTGGGTCTCTCAGTGGGTCACATACACACTGACATGTCCTGGGTCTCTCAGTGGGTCACACACACTGACATGTCCTGGGTCCCTCAGTGGGTCAGACACACACTGACGTGTATCAGCAGTTCTTGGACTATGCTGTCATACATTCTCAGATCACAACGCTACGTGGCCACATATCTAAACCGTGATTGGCTGTGAAGTTGGAAGGCTGTGATTGGTCAGGTCATCCAGTCTCAAATGTTAATGACGGGAGAAGCTTGGCTGTCCCTCAACGTGGCACTGCTGGCGTCCATGGCTTTGAGGGATTGGCATTAAAACACAGCCTACGTCTTTGTGGGTGATTTACCTTCTTTCCATCTTTCCTGCCCTTCTTCATTTCCTGTCTCCTATCCTTATTCATTTCCTCCTTCCTTCCTTTGTGTCCCCTCCTCCAAATCAACCCCTTACATGTGACCGTTGTGTTATTATTTCCCCTGATCCAGTCTCGCCCCGCTCCTCCTTCCATCACAGTGCTCTTTGTTCTGGTCCCGCTGTAGGACGGGGCCTTCCTCATACGCTCCAGCTCGTCCCAGGACCCCCGGCAGCCATACACCCTGGCCGTGCTCTACAGGCAGAAGGTCTACAACATTCCTATACGCTTCGTGCTGAAGAAGGAAGGCTACGCCCTGGGGAAGGTGGGGAAGGAGTTTGAAGATGTGAGTATGTATAGGAAGTGGTTTTGGTTTTATATGGCCTTTATTCTACCAGGGTGGAGAACATCAAACATCTCTTTTTCAAGGTAGACGTGGCAAGGACAGCAGATAGTTTCAACACGAATAAAACACAACATTAAAAACTCACACCAAGACAATTTAATGTGCAATAACAACAGTGCAACAATAATTATGCATTGATGAAGGTATTCATTAAAACATTTACAATGTCCAACAGTTTGTGCTTCCCTCTGTTTGAAGAAGAGTTACTTCAGGAGTTATGATCCATCCAGGCGCGGGCGTAGACAACAACTTCTAGGTGTGAGGAGACATGAGTCCCACTCATGATGTGTAGCAGGACAAGAGTTGCTGGGGAGTTTGAGCCTCATAAACAAAAACTGATATTCTTACATACTCTGAACTACACACACAAAGCTTAGAATGAAAAAACCATGAAGAGGAGGAAGCAGAAGAAAGGAAAGTTAGAATGACACAATAGGAAAGTCCTCTTCGAGGCAATACTCTGGGCCTAAGCCCTGTGGGCTGCCAGGCCAGTGATGATGAGTTCTGCCCAAAGCATTCTTTTCACTTTTTGCTCATTTTCTCTCCTTCATCGTCTTTCTCTCTCCGTCTGTCCCACAGACCTTCCACAGCGTCCAGGATATTATTGTCCACCACAAGAATAACCAGCTTTGTCTGATCGACAGCAAGAGCCAGGCCATGCAAAAGACCTACCTGGTGCACCCTACCCGGCCTAAAGACTAGGGGCTGCCACAGCCCTTCCCAACCACCCGAGAGCATTCACATCAACATGGGACTGCAAGCCTATATGTTGCCAATATGTTGCTGCTGGAGACCATTACAGTATAGCCAATTAGTCCACAATATGATTAGTTCTATAGGGTGTATTTTTTGGGGGGTAGGGAGTGGTTGTGCTCTTGTGAAACACAGAAACATGGGAACCGATGTGGCGTTTTCATTGTAATTACGTTTCTTTTATTACTTCAAAGCAAGTCATTTAATTGGATCGTATATTTGCATCAAAGCAAGTACATTTAATTGTATTGTATATTTATTTAAAGGCAAGTACATTTGGTGGTCTGAAACCCACAAACCTTTAGGCTCAACAACCCCATAGGGCCTACTTGATAACTGCTCCTTTAAAAAAGCTTAGCATGTCATATGATGCAGAGGGTAATATAAATGGCCACTTTTTAATTTAAAGCTTTTCAACATACAAGCATTTATTGTGGCCCTTTTTATTCTTATACTTATTGAATGGCTTGGGTTGGATGGCTTGAATACAAAGAGTTATAGCTATAGATAGCTAATTAGCTAGTTTTATCACTGTAGAAAATACACTTTGTTTATTTACATTTTCTTTTAATTACAAGATGTAGATGTTTTGTGGACTGTACATCCTAAACTACTGCTACTCAATTAAAAACTCAAAAGGTCCACTCACTCAACTTGTTTTGGGCTTGCCTCAGACCTGTTGTGTGGCTGACCTGAGTATCACAGTGCATGTTGTTTGGTGATGCTTGATGCTTTGGCTTATTCTTCTGGTCCTTACCTCAGAGTTTTGTTGGTAATGCTGCTCGAGGTGGCCATGCTTTGTCTCATTACAGATGAAACACATTGGGTTCGTGCGCCCCGCAGGCAGCAGAAATGCATATTTGTCGGCCCACTGTGTTAAATTTACGATTTTCGGAATCCACCTTTCGCTTTTTGTCAAGTTTGGAGCACGCTATGATTTTTGGCTTGCTAAAGAAGCAGGTACCGTTCGCAAATCTGACCGCGTTGTAGCTAGTGACTACCTGCGTGACCCGATCGGACCCGAACGGACCCGACAGACTGCGGAGGCAGAAGCCCTCGCAGACCTCGCGCGTTCCATCCGCTGATGGGACGTTTGGATTGGGCACGAAGTCGATAGGCTCAAGTGATTGGAATCACATCCAGAAATCACACGCCGATGAAATCTCGCTTGAATCACTATGAATAAATTGTAATATTGATTTTTTGTCTTGTTCCGAATTTCATTACGTTTGGGGCCGGAGCGGAGTCCGCCAACTGAGTACCCCTGTCCTAAACCATGTCTTTGAAGTCCAAACTGGCAATGACAGTAAACCGGTTGTTCATCTAGAATGATTGGTAGTTGAATGACTTTATGCAACTTTCTATTTTTTTTTCACTAAGGTTCTATTCGGGATAAAAAATTAAAGAATGCTTCGTACAAGACCCCAACTGGTTTGTTATAGGTGTAAACAGCTGTTAATGTACTGTGAATAATTAAATCTACTAACATGCTAAATAAAATATATATATATATGAGAAAGTAGCCTAAAATCAATAGGCCTACCAAATAAACCCAGTGTTGATGTTGTGTTCAGACCGCAACTACTCTTGTACTAAGAAGAAACGACAGACAGACAGAGACAGACTGTCTGTCTGTCTCTTCTTGTACTAAGAAGAAAAGGTGGGGCGGCCGTCACGAGCCCTGCTTTCAAAGTTGGTAGAAAGAGGGGGGGCTGCGGCGGAGGGGTACCGAGCGGGCATCCTCGTTTCCCACTGCGTTGCATTTCAGAAAAGCCTATTATTTACTCTATCGCCACAGTCGATCTCGTACAACATCTGGAGCCAACGTTTGAAACGCTGTTTCGTCTGAACAAGCCCTCGTCACGGGACTAATTTGATCACGTACGGTTCAGTCGTAATGCATGTGCACTAGTTTTCTTGGCGGAGGTGCAGAG
Organism: Urophycis tenuis; assembly: GCA_036785325.1. NCBI lineage: Eukaryota > Metazoa > Chordata > Actinopteri > Gadiformes > Phycidae > Urophycis > Urophycis tenuis. The sequence continues at coordinate 1,777,783 of JAXIVH010000050.1, read as the reverse complement.
TTTCGGGGGTGAGTGTTGGTCGGGGGGCAGCCTGAATGGGAGCAGTCATTGGATTCGAGTGACATCAACGCAAGCCTCCCAGACTTCCCTGCTCATCCTATTTTAGTTTTGGGACGTATAGGGGGCACATCCAGTGAAAGACCACATACATCCTTTTTTAGTGTGTCCCCCTCCCCTTTCCTCCACTGCGGATTCTCCAGACGGAAAGCCGCAAGAATGGCTCAGATATTGCCGATACGTTTCCAGGAACATCTGCAGGTAAGGGATACGGGAAAATTCCCCGAAATGAATTAGCGAATGTTTGTTTTTGCACACAGTCCCACCTCCGTGGGTCTTCCCGACAGTCCAAGCCGTCTTGTCGCATCTGGATGGGGTCTGGGATGGGGGCTGCAGGGTGCTGCTCCATATAGCTGCAGGCCTGCTCTTCCTGCTGGCCGGCAGATGATGATGACTTGTACAAATCCAGCAGTCAGATCGCACACAGCTCTATGCGGACCTCGCCAATACGCCGCAATTTCCTCGTGGAGTGGGGACAGCGTCGCCGGTCAGATATGCGGTTTTATTCCCGCAACGGCGCTGTTTTTATGCTGTTTTAGTTGTTGTGGTCGACAAGTGAACTCAGTCGGTTTGAAGGGAGTGAGATTGGAAGTGGAAACTAAGTGTTACTCTAGAAATGTTGCCTTGCGATCCGCTATGCCGCTGTCCTTTTTACTACTACAGCCCTCAACCCACTGCGGTAGTCCTTCCCTGGTGGTGTTTCAATGCCCGGGTCACCCCAGAAGCATGATTCAGGGAAATGGAGGCAGGGTGCGGATAACCGCCAAACGCCATAGGCCTATTTAAACGGGTACGTATCTGTTAAAACATGGGTCATGAGGCTGCTGTGGTGAAAAGATGTATTCGCGCTGTAAGACTAGTGGCCCTGCGCCAGTTTGAGAAGCACTTCCTTGGAGGACGCCGTACTGCCGCAAAACACAAACTTTGTGACGTGTTTGCACCCCCTCCCCTTTCACATAGCCCGTTGTTATGGTAACAGCAGGCAGTGAAATGGCCTTTCAGTAGGAAGAGTTGGGAGCCACAACCCCCCCTCACCCCCTGCTCCCTTCATATTCCTCTTGCCAGCAGTCCCACTTCCTGGGCCAAAGATTCACAATCCCCCAGAGTTTGGCAGCCAAGACCTCACAGAATACCAGGCTCCCATCAGCCTTTTAACACGAAAGACAGACCACTGCACCAGATCTCAAGGACCCCCATGGTTCCCTGTGTGTTTAGTGTCTTCCAGGGCTCACTCACTAAATGAAATGATGTCTCCTTAAAGACTTTGATGAGAGCCAGGCTGCTGCTCCCTGAGAGTCTCTGGGGAAGTCACGACCCTGAACCAGACGTAGCCCCCTAGCTTTCTCCAGCCCGGTCAAATATGCTTGGAATTTGCAAACCCAGGACTTTGAGCCTCAAGTTGTTTAGCTTTTACTCCCCTCTCAGCCCGGTCTTTACAGCTCTGATTCTATGCAGTCTGTGCCCGATACATCCTGTTAAGAACCCTCGTTCTCAGCCTTAACTGTAAGGCAGTCAGTATATGTCTGACTCAGCGTAACTTCAATGTAATGTGTAGAATCTAGAACTGTGAACCTGAACCCAGTCTCTGGTATTGAGTGGTCCTAAACAGATCACAGTCCAGGCCTACAGCTGGACTGTGGACCCCCCCCCCCCCTCCCCCAGTACAGTTTCAGTAGTGGGAGAAGTGAAACCAACCTCTTTGTCACGCCATCATATGAAGCCATGCTCTGCCTCGTCCTCCAACCTTAACCTTTGGACTCAGTGTGTCACCCTGATGATGGGACTCAAGTCACCATACTGTGACAAGTAACTGTAGCCATATCATTTTGTGGCTCCATGCGCAGAATATCAAACCATATTTCCCATGCAAACATCCTACCCAACGTGTCAGATATTAAAAGGCCATATGATGTTGATTTTTTATGGCTTTGCAGATGGGGATGGAGGAATTTTGGATATATCTGCAGGATATCTCTGATGTTCATATCACTCACTGGAATGAACCTGAGGTGGAGGCGGTCACTCACTGGAATGAACCTGAGGTGGAGGCGGTCACTCACTGGAATGAACCTGAGGTGGAGGCGGTCACTCACTGGAATGAACATGAGGTGGAGGCGGTCACTCACTGGAATGAACCTGAGGTGGAGGCGGTCACTCACTGGAATGAACCTGAGGTGGAGGCGGTCACTCACTGGAATGAACATGAGGTGGAGGCGGTCACTCACTGGAATGAACATGAGGTGGAGGCGGTCACTCACTGGAATGAACCTGAGGTGGAGACAGTCACTCACTGGAATGAACATGAGGTGGAGGCGGTCACTCACTGGAGAACCTGAGGTGGAGGCGGTCAGCCAGCTGGTGTGGACCTGTCCATCCACATCAAGCTGCCTTAGTTGCTAACCAACAGACGTCACCAATAGATGAGGCCGGCACTTCTTCTGACAAGGTCTGGCAAATCTCATCAGCACAGGAAACAGACGAAGGAAGAGAAAGTGATTTCTTAATTTGGCAGCAGCTGCTGGTTACCGCGGGGATGTGAGCCAGCGCCAGTTAAGGCTGGTCAACAGGGCGACATGGTTGGGGAAGAGTGATTCACATTGTGTGGTCGAATGTGTCAATAGCACATGCAATGTTAACAATAGCACACTCTCAACAAGGCAGTCGAAACCATTCCCCCTGTCGTGGTCCAAACCCAAATATGAGCAGGCCACTGGCTTGAGGTGATGAAGAGTAGTCTCAGGAGGACTTCAGGGATTCTGCGTATACAGTGACAAGAGTGATAATGGATGTTGTGTGAAATGTATTAGTTATATGATGCGAATAAGGTAATGCATTAAGGCTCTCTGGTATTCTGGTTTGCTTTAAAATATTTTGTGTGTGTGTGTGTGTGTTCAAATAAAAGTCATTTGCTTCTTTCATGTTGTTATGGGGGGGGGGGGGGGGGGGGGGGGTACACACACACACACACACACACACATGCATGTGTTCTAAGATTCTAAATATTGAGATGGATTTATTCCCTGTGTCCCCCCATGAAATCTACCCCTATATGTGTGTGTGTGGGTGTGGGTGTGGGTGTGCACGTGGACAGGATGACTATCATGCCTGTGAGTCAGTGACTTCACATTGCTCAAGGTGTAAGTTACTGGAAGTGCAGTGAAGCCACTTTTTTTTTTAAAAAGTCTGCTGCTCCTCAAACCTACTCCCATTACTTTTCCCACAGTGGGTCCAGCCAGCCTATGACACGCACACACACACACTGATCTTTCCAATATATGTGAGAGGGAGGGAGAGAGAGAGAACTAGAGATTTGTCTTCTCATCTCCCATTTTCCCCCATAACTTCACAGCCATACGAAAATGCTCAACTTTGACCCTCTGCCATCCAACATCAGCAGAGCTCTGATGGCACAGCAACCCCAGACTTTCTTCGGGGTGGGAGCAGCTGAGTAGAGCGGCCTCCCGACCTGACCAGGCCCCTCTACGTGTCGTCGTGCCGTCCAGATGCTCTGCCAGCAGCAGATAGTGCTGTCCTTGTGAGCGCCGCGGAGATTCCTTTCCTCTTGCCTCAGACTGCATAATGGAGGCCGCAGCAACACTAGTGCTGGCAGTCCCTTGATTGTGGACACAACAAACATCTTGTGTTTAACACTCAGAGGGAGCAAGCGTTAATTAATGGCTGCTCCGCCTTACACATGAGATAGAACACATCATGTTGATCATGATAATATTGTTCATAATGATATTAATGTTCATAATAATAATAATAATGTTAATCATGTTCCTACAGACTGAAAGGCCTGAGGCTCTTTGTTGCTCAGACAGTGAATCTGCTATTATTTCACAAACAAGTATTATGTTCACTTTGTCGGAAGTCGAGATTCAATCTTTTTCTGGGTTTGTGTGTGCCCTTCAAGGGGAAGCCGTCCCAGACCTGTTAACTAAACCTTCTCTCACCACAGAATATTTATACAGCTGGCAGCAAACTGTTGTCAGGCCACTAACCTTTCGAAGCAGATCATCCCAGATGTTGCTGAAAGACACTGACACTAATATTACTGTCAACACTGAATTGTTGGGAGCTGGCATTATGTCATCAACAACATTTTACATACAGTAAATGCTGCAGTAAAGACTGCTTCCAGCTATTTCGGGCATATAAAAACACCTTTTAGTGCATATCCTCTGTGCCCACACTTGGCTGGACCTTGTCTGGGGAACATCCATACAAAATATCTGTGGAAAAGTTGAACAGAATGGCTGTTGTATTATAATGGAAACGCCAGGCGCCTGGGCTGCCCACACTTTACTACAATTTCCTTTTAAAAAAAAGAAGCTATTTTGAGCGTGTGCTGTGTGTGCCGCACATTTCCAGCCAGTTTTGACCATGTTGGAGGTGAGACTTGTCCCCTTGTGAGTCCTGCAGATGGATATTCATGCTTCCCTCCCCTGTGTGTCTGTGAATCACCCTTATGCCTATCACAATTTACTGACTTGATTTGAAAGGCCCATGACTCCTAATTACATGATGAGAAGACCCACTGATCACAATGAACTGTCATTGTGATCAGTCACACGGTCCTAATTGGGAGTCCCAACATACTCTGATTACATACTGCAGTCCCAACATACTCTGATTACATACTGCACTCCCAACATACTCTGATTATATACTGATTGAGAGTGATTATCATTTGGTTGGGTTTCTTCCAGCTGCAGAACCTGGGGGTGAATCCGGCCAACATCGGATTCAGCTACCTGACCATGGAGTCGGACAAGTTCATCTGCATCAGGGAGAAGGTGGGCGACCAGAACCAGGTGGTGATCGTGGACATGTCGGACCCCACAAACCCCATCAGGAGACCCATCTCGGCCGACAGTGCCATCATGAACCCAGCCAGCAAGGTCATCGCCCTGAAAGGTATCAGCACCAGAACTGTAGAGTCCAGCTGACAGAGGCTCCCCTCAGACTGTCCAATAAGTACTGTGTTATAATAACCATTAGAAACAAATGGCTTGTCTGCTTGAGTGTTGGTGATGTGTTAGCTGTGCTCTCCACCATGAGCCTAATGGAACCAGGGCCTGTTTCAACCCCAAATGGCAGGAGGCACGTGATTGCATTATTGTCTTTTTTTGTTGTTAACAGCACATTACACATTAACACAAATCTTGCTGCTTTCCTGCTGCTATAAATACGTACCGCACACTCCTTTCTATTGGTTGAGTGAATTCGATTTGTTGCCATGTAAATCAATTTTCTGCTGCGTAATCCAGCCCTTGGAAAACGCACACACACACACACACAGACACACACACACACACACACACACACACAGACACGCACGCACGCACGCACACACACACACACACACACACACACACACACACACACACACACTGATCATAATTATGAAGCCATAATGCCTATACTTCTCTACAACCCCCCCCCCCCCCCTCACACTCTCTCTCTCTCTCTTGCTCTCCTTCTGTATCTCGCTTTCTCTCTCTCTCTTGCTCTCCTTCTGTATCTCGCTTTCTCTCTCTCTCTTTTGCTGTCCCCCCCCCCCCCCCACTTCCTTAATGGCCAACCCCCCTGGCCCCCCCTCCCCCTCCCTCCCTTCCCCCAATTGACCATCTCCCTTCTCCCCCTGGCTGTCTGTCGATCTTTCTCTCCCTGGCTGTCTGTCTCCCTCAGATGGTGAGTTGTCCGACCGCCTGACTGACCATGTCTCAGTAACCATGTCATCTCATAAAAGGCTCCTATGCATACGGCCAGAGTGTCATGGAGTACCCACACATCACTAGAACCACACACCTTGTTACTGTCCACCCCATCACGACCGCAGACTCTGGTCCACATACTTTTATGAGAACTATACATGTGTTGGCATGTTTTAATGTTTTCTGTGTGGCGTTTGTCCTGAAAGATTAGACAGGCTGAACGGTGTGTGTGTGTGTGTGTGTGTGTGTGTGTGTGTGTGTGTGTGTGTGTGTGTTGTGTGTGTGTGTGTGTGTGTGTGTGTGTGTGTGTGTGTGTGTGTGTGTGTGTGTGTGTGTGTGTGTGTGTGTGTGTGTGTGTGTGTGTGTGCGTGCGTGCGTGCGTGCGTGCGTGCGTGTGTGCGTGTTGGAACACCTGGGTAAGCCCAGAGTAACTCGTATCCATGTCTAGATCTCTTCATGCAGCTGTGTTTGTGGTATGCCATACACATCTCATTGTGTGTGCGTGCGTGTGTCCATGTTCATGGTTGTTTTGTCAACCTATAGATCCCGTAGCTGAACACCTATGTTTTAAAGTTGATTCCAAATTCTATGATCTGTCCAGATATTTCCGATGATCTCTGAACATATTCTGTATATCTGTATTTAGATTTAGCCGTACAAATCTGCTACTATTACAAATGTACAATTAATTTGAAATGCGTCAAATGAATAGTTTTTTCTAATAATAATTAATATACACTGCATTGGTGTATTAGCAGATGCTAATATACAGTTTATACTATAATACGGTGTATTATAGTATATATGAAGTCTATAGGCCCAATTGTAACAAACTTGAAGCGGGGATATCTCTCTGAGACCAGTGGTTTACTGCGAGTAAAGGCAGACCGGAAACAGGATGCTCTATCTGTCTATCTGTCTGTCTGTCTGTCTGGTTTATGGAAAGTGTCTGTGTCCCACGTGTCACTACTCAGCCGATGAGATGATGTCTTCACTACTCAGCCGATGAGATGATGTCATCACTACTCAGCCGATGAGATGATGTCATCACTTCTCAGCCGATGAGATGATGTCATCACTTCTCAGCCGATGAGATGATGTCATCACTACTCAGCCGATGAGATGATATCATCACTACTCAGCCGATGAGATGATGTCATCACTACTCAGCCGATGAGATGATGTCATCACTACTCAGCCGATGAGATGATGTCATCACTTCTCAGCCGATGAGAAGATGTCATCACTTCTCAGCCGATGAGAAGATGTCATCACTTCTCAGCCGATGAGATGATGTCATCACTTCTCAGCCGATGAGATGATGTCATCACTACTCAGCCGATGAGAAGATGTCATCACTTCTCAGCCGATGAGAAGATGTCATCACTTCTCAGCCGATGAGATGATGTCATCACTACTCAGCCGATGAGATGATGTCATCGCTGCCACTGCAGCTCTCGGCGTGTCCTCTTCAGCCCTCTGCCCCTCCCCCCTCAGCCGCCAAGACGCTGCAGATCTTCAACATCGAGATGAAGAGTAAGGTGAAGGCCCACAACATGACGGAGGAGGTCATGTTCTGGAAGTGGATCTCAGTGAACACCGTGGCCCTGGTGACGGAGGCCGCCGTGTTCCACTGGAGCATGGAGGGAGACTCGCAGCCCATCAAGGTGTTCGATCGTCATGCCAGCCTGGCCGGGTGTCAGATCATCAACTACAGGACGGACGAGCAGCAGAAGTGGCTCCTGTTGATCGGGATCTCTGCACAGGTATGGACACACACACACACACACACACAGACACACACACACACACACACACACACACACACACACACACACACAGACACACACACACACACACACACACACACACACACACACACACACACACACCCACAGACACACACACACACACACACACACACACACACACACACACAGACAGACACACACACACACACACACACACACACACACACACACATACACACACACACACATACACACACACACACACACACACCCACAGACACACACACACACACACACACACACACACACACACACACACACACACACACACAGACACACACACACACACACACACACACACACACACACACACACACACACACAGCCACACAGAATATTCATACACACATATATGGAGCAATAAAAATATGAACATGAAAAGAAGAAGAACCACAAAGACAGACTAAATATGGATATTACTTTGTCAGGTATTTGACAGAGTGATCTCTGAAACATGTCACATGAACATGGCTCCCCACCAGGCAGGGGCCACATCCCACAGGGGCCACATCCCACAGGGGCCACATCCCACAGGGGCCACATCCCACAGGGGCCACATCCCACAAGGGCCACATCCCACAGGGGCCACATCCCACAGGGGCCACATCCCACAAGGGCCACATCCCAAAGGGGCCACATCCCACAGGGGCCACTTCCCACAGGGGCCACATCCCACAGGGGCCACATCCCAAAGGGGCCACATCCCAAAGGGGCCACATCCCACAGGGGCCACATCCCACAAGGGCCACATCCCACAGGGGCCACATCCCACCCCCGTCTGGCCAATATGTGCACATTTGAACCCCCCCCCCCCCCCCCATTCCAGGCATGGTGAGATGAGAAAGTCCTGGATCGTGGTTCATCCTTCAGAGACTCATCATCATTTACAGCTGAAGTGTCCTTGGGCCGAGTCCTTATATCTGCATCCTGCCCGTAGGAATCCATTATCCAGATCCCTGAACCCCTTTGGCACGCTGAAGGCCTTGCTGTGTCTCTGGACTGAACACTCTTGATGTCATACTCATGTTTTCTGCTTTCATTTCGTATGACTCCGTTCTGCAGCAGAACCGCGTGGTGGGGGCCATGCAGCTGTACTCTGTGGACCGGAAGGTCTCACAGCCCATTGAGGGCCACGCCGCTGCCTTCGGGGAGTTCAAGGTGGAGGGGAACACCACCGCCTCCACCCTCTTCTGTTTCGCCGTACGCTCCCAGGCGGGAGGGAAGGTAGCTGACGTTTGATGTCTTCGGCCTCTCATTCTCCCTCAGAGCTCTGTGGGCCGGTGTCACGGCCCGGGCCTCAGAGCTCTGTGTGGGCCGGTGTCACGGCCCGGGCCTCACAGCTCTGTGTGGGCCGGTCTCACCGCCCGGGCCTCAGAGCTCTGTGTGGGCCGGTCTCACCTCCCGGGCCTCAGAGCTCTGTGTGGGCCGGTCTCACCTCCCGGGCCTCAGAGCTCTGTGTGGGCCGGTCTCACCTCCCGGGCCTCAGAGCTCTGTGGGCCGGTCTCACCTCCCGGGCCTCAGAGCTCTGTGGGCCGGTCTCACCTCCCGGGCCTCAGAGCTCTGTGGGCCGGTCTCACCTCCCGGGCCTCAGAGCTCTGTGTGGGCCGGTCTCACCTCCCGGGCCTCAGAGCTCTGTGTGGGCCGGTCTCACGGCCCGGGCCTCAGAGCTCTGTGTGGGCCGGTCTCACGGCCCGGGCCTCAGAGCTCTGTGTGGGCCGGTCTCACCTCCCGGGCCTCAGAGCTCTGTGGGCCGGTCTCACCTCCCGGGCCTCACAGCTCTGTGTGGGCCGGTCTCACCTCCCGGGCCTCAGAGCTCTGTGTGGGCCGGTCTCACCTCCCGGGCCTCAGAGCTCTGTGGGCCGGTCTCACCGCCCGGGCCTCAGAGCTCTGTGGACCAGCCGGTCTCACCTCCCGGGCCTCAGAGCTCTGTGTGGGCCGGTCTCACCTCCCGGGCCTCAGAGCTCTGTGGACCAGCCGGTCTCACCTCCCGGGCCTCACAGCTCTGTGGGCCGGTCTCACCTCCCGGGCCTCAGAGCTCTGTGGACCAGCCGGTCTCTTGTTCTCTCTGTGGACCGGACCGGTCTCAGCGCCCGCACAAAGGAAGCTTTTTAAACCGTTGTTTTAGACGCGGAGTGTGGTCTCTCGTCTCGTAGATCCTATTTTGCAAAGTTGTGATATTTTGTGCTGATGCATGAAACTTCTGTGCTATTCATGGAGAACAAAGTGTAGTAGGATATGTTGTTTTAGGTTCGGCCTGTGTAGACCTTAGCGCTGACTTCCATTTCCCCGTTGGCTTTGGTTCCGTGTCTCCTGTGTTCCAGCTGCACGTCATCGAGGTGGGCCAGCCGGCCGCTGGTAACCAACCGTTTGCCAAGAAGGCGGTGGATGTGTTCTTCCCCCCGGAGGCCCAGACAGACTTCCCTGTCGCCATGCAAGTGAGGGGCGGGTTTTCTAGAAGAAGCTGATTTCACTTGAAACGGCGTCCGTGTCGCTGACCCCCGTTTGCCCCCGCCCCCCCAGATCGGTACGAAGCACGGGGTCATCTACCTGATCACCAAGTACGGCTACATCCACCTGTACGACCTGGAGTCTGGCGTGTGTATCTACATGAACCGCATCAGTGCAGAGACCATCTTTGTGACCGCACCCCACGAGCCCACCTCTGGTATCATCGGGGTCAACAAGAAGGGGCAGGTGGGGAATTCTTCACTTTCAAATTGTTTATAACTGTTTCCAAAATCAAGGATTTTTATTATTGATTTTATTGTCATGCTAATGATGAGTCACCATTTCACTGTGATTTGTTTTGATAGGTGTTGTCTGTGTGTGTGGAAGAAGAGAATATCGTCAACTACGCCACCAACGTGTTGCAGAACCCGGACCTGGGCTTGAGGATGGCTGTCAGGTCCAACCTAGCTGGTGCCGAGGAGCTGTTTGCCAGGAAGTTCAATACTCTGTTCGCCCAGGGCAGCTACTCCGAGGCCGCCAAAGTCGCAGCCTCGGCCCCTAAGGTGGGCTCACCTGCCAGCGGGTCAAACATGGCCGCCGTTGGCTGGGTGTTCATTTTGGACCCTGCCTGTATGTGTTTTGAGCAGTTTGTGGTGAAGGGGCTGGAGAGGTCTTCCACATTCTCTCATGAACCTGAACTGTATATGGGAGGGCTCTTAACTTAGACATTGGATCCTTCCATTCAAATGGTCGCCTTGTGTCCGCTCTGCCTTTGTGTGCGTTCCCCTCCTCTGATACTGAGCCGTGATTCTGTCGCCCGTGTCACAGGGGGTGCTGCGGACGGCGGAGACCATCCGGAAGTTCCAGGGGGTCCCGGCCCAGCCCGGCCAGGCCTCGCCCCTGCTCCAGTACTTTGGCATCCTGTTGGACCAGGGCCAGCTCAACAAGTTTGAGTCCCTGGAGCTGTGCAGGCCCGTGCTACAGCAGGGCCGCAAACAGCTGCTGGAGAAGTGGCTCAAGGAGGACAAGGTCCGAACTCAACCTCGAGATGTTACTCAATAAGATCTTCAAACATAGGCTTTGTTTAGCTTTTCTTCTGGTCTTAAGTTGTAGTGCATTAAGTCTAACTCTCTTATGAAAGGTGAGAGGAGATGTACTTTTATTAATCCCAGAGGGAAAATGAGTATCTCTGTAACTTAGTTACAGAGATACTCAGGTACTAAAGGCACCAGTCTCTCTAGAGGCTAAATATCAGAATGTGGTTTCTACACTGATTGAGAGAAGTGACTGCCCTTGTGTCCTGCTCAGTTGGAGTGTTCTGAAGAGCTGGGAGACCTGGTGAAGGCTTCAGACCCCACGCTCGCCCTCAGTGTGTACCTGCGAGCCAACGTGCCCAATAAAGTCATCCAGTGCTTTGCTGAGACTGGACAGTTCCAGAAAATAGTGCTGTATGCCAAAAAGGTCAAACTACTGCCTGTTTGTTTAGTGTCTATTGTGTATAGTGTATAGTGTGTGTGTGTGTGTGTGTCCTAATATAATCACTATCAATAATCCAATAAGAACACATATACAGTAATGTTGTTGTGTTGGTCATGAGATTTGTCATGCTTTTATTTCTGTGTACTTGTTTCTGTTTATGAATGCTGATTCATGATAAGAATGTTTTATGCTGATCATAAAATCTAACTGAGATATTATATAATAATTCTAAGTATATATATTTGTACCAGGTTGGCTACACTCCAGACTGGATCTTCCTTCTGAGAAACGTGATGAGGGTCAGTCCAGACCAGGGGCTGCAGTTTGCCCAGATGTTGGTCCAGGATGAGGACCCCCTGGCCAACATCAACCAGGTACAGCATCTGCTGCACCTCATCGGTCACGTCACCATTCCTCCTCTGTTACATTACATTACATTTACATTGAGGGCATTTAACAGGCGCTTTTATCCAAAGCCACTTACAAAGGGTACATTTGTCATAAGAAGGTGAAACATTTCATTGCTGCTAATACAGTAAGAAAGTCACCAGAAGTTTCAAGCATTTCGATTGCTAGGTGAACCATTGCTAGTATACTCTCCTGCACACGTCAAACTTTTTAAAACAAACATCAGTGCACACATGTACACACACACACACACACACACACACACACACACACACACACACACACACACACACACACACACACACACACACACAGTGGCCAGTGTGGGAGACTCCCATCTGTGTTTTGCCAGATGTGGCAGCAATGCCAGGAATGCTGTGACCCTGTGACCCCCAGCCCTCCTTCTTAAGCCCTGTCCCAGTCTCCACCAGGAAGTCAGCCCTGACACTCTCCTTGATTAAGCTTCAACTGTGGGCTTTTTGAACATCTTGTCCAAGGCTGGGATGCAGCCCAACTGGCCAGCAGGCGTGCTTCAGAAGAGCGTGTGACGTCCAGGGCCGTCTCAGCCCCTTGTCGTGGTTGATAAAGATGTAAAAGATATTCCAGGAATGGTAACTTTCTCCTGTGGTATGTGCTCTGTGGTCCTGCTCCTCCTCTCTCCCCCTCTCCCCCCCCCCCCCCCCCGGGCAGATAGTGGATGTGTTTGTGGAGGGCAGCCTGATCCAGCAGTGCACCTCTTTCCTATTGGACTCCTTGAAGAACAACCGGCCGGCCGAGGGCCACCTGCAGACACGCCTGCTGGAGATGAACCTCATCCACGCCCCTCAGGTAGTAGACCCCCTCCCCGTCCGCTGCCCCGCCCGCCCCATCGGCCCCACCCGCTGCGCTGTGCCAGATGTGCTGAGTTGTTGCGCTCCTCTCCGCAGGTCGCAGATGCAATCCTCGGGAACCAGATGTTCACACACTACGACCGGCCCCACGTGGCCCAGCTGTGCGAGAAGGCGGGGCTCCTGCAGCGGGCACTGGAGCACTACACCGACCTGTATGACATCAAGCGGGCCGTGGTGCACACACACCTGCTCAACCCGGAGGTAAAGCCCTGGGTTAAGAGGTTAGGTACGGGCTGTCAGCCACCATGCTGTGTTCTGATACCAGACTGCTCCTGCATCATGCCCACGCTGTGTTCTGTTACATTTACATTTAGGCCATTTAGCAGACGCTTTTATCCAAAGCGACCTACAAAGAGAACATTTGTCATAAGAAGGTGAAACATTTCATTGCTGCTAATACAGTAAGAAAGTCACCAGAACAGGTTTCAAGCATTTCTATTGCTAGATAACCAATGCTAGTATACAACATCAAGTGCCAAGTTACAAAGAGCGATCAAAGTGCCAAGACGTACAACAAATAAGAGGATGAGGGTAGGGTTATACAAGGTTCAGATGAACTCTGAACAAGTGGGTCTTGAGTCTCTTCCGGAAGACGGGGAGTGACTCTGCAGTCCTGACATTGGCAGGGAGCTCGTTCCACCACTGCGGTGCCAAAACGGAGAAGAGTTGAGATTTCGCCATCCGACCTTTTCCTCCTTTTAGTGATGGAGGTACCAGTCGACCAGCTGAGGTAGTTGAGCGGAGTGCTCGAGCAGGGGTGTGGTGTTTCACTAATGTTTGGAGGTAGGTAGGGGCAGTTCCATTGAGGGCTTTGTAGGCCAGGAGCATGGTCTTGAATTTGATGCGAGCCACTGCAGGGAGCCAGTGGAGGTCTTGGAAGAGGAGGGTCACCTGAGATACCAGAGTTCTGCTCCTGCATCATGCCCACATTGTGAACACAGTGGCCTGCAACATAAACTCCCTTTCCGACAAATGAATGGGACCACTGATGAAGTCATTAAGGTGATAAGACATGGCATTAAGATGATCAAATTAGGACCCCCGTGTCTTCCCTGTGATTGGCCGTGGTTCTAGTGGCTGGTGAACTTCTTTGGCTCGCTCTCCGTGGAGGACTCTGTGGAGTGTCTGAGGGCGATGCTCTCCGCTAACATACGGCAGAACCTGCAGCTCTGCGTCCAGGTCGCCTCCAAGTACCACGAGCAGCTGGGCACCCAGACCCTGGTGGAGCTGTTTGAGTCCTTCAAGAGCTATGAGGGTAGGTTGTGGGGAGGGAGGGAGAGAGGGGGAGAGATGTAATGTGCATGTCCACCCATCATTCAGTGGAGCACAGTGAAAGAAGGGTCTAAAGAACTGGACTCTAATAACACTTTGAAAAGTCATATAGTTGTATTATGTGTATGTCTGCACTCTGTCCTCTCTCCTGCAATTTTCCTTGAGTTGTTCTTCCCCAAAACTCTCACAATGGTTTTAACTGGGACTAGTTAGAGGGGGTCAGTCAGGGTTATTCAATGGTTTTAACTGGGACTAGTTAGAGGGGTCAGTCAGGGTTATTCAATGGTTTTAACTGGGACTAGTTAGAGGGGTCAGTCAGGGTTATTCAATGGTTTTAACTGGGACTAGTTAGAGGGGTCAGTCAGGGTTATTCAATGGTTTTAACTGGGACTAGTTAGAGGGGTCAGTCAGGGTTATTCATGCAGAGGCACTTTGAACGTGAACTGAATGAGTTAGCAACTGAGCTTCATTCTTTATTTTTTTTTGGTCCTTTTCGTCTCCGTTCAAGGCTTGTTTTACTTTTTGGGGTCGATTGTAAACTTCAGCCAAGAACAGGATGTACATTTTAAGTACATCCAGGCTGCTTGTAAGACGGGCCAAATCAAGGAGGTGGAGAGGATCTGCAGAGAGAGCAACTGCTATGACCCAGAGAGGGTCAAGAACTTCCTCAAGGTAGAACATTCTCCCTGCACTTTATTTATACTTGAGTTATTTATACTCATCATTTATTAAGTTATTAAGATCTTTCACGAACCACCACCTCCATGTAAATAGTCCAAAAGTAATAAACATCCAATACATTTACCGGAAATCATTTTGTCATCTGTAAGAATAAGAAGCCGTTATACTGAATGTCTCAAATTGGGATTTTATTTGATCAATATCATTTGTTCTATTGTTGTCAATATATGTATTTATGAATCCCATGGATCATACATGTCATGTGATTTAGGAAGCTAAGCTTACAGACCAGCTGCCCCTGATCATCGTCTGTGACCGCTTCGACTTTGTGCACGACCTGGTGCTCTACTTGTACCGCAACAGCCTGCAGAAGTACATCGAGATCTACGTCCAGAAGGTACGGCGGCTGGGCTGTGGGATTATGCATCATTTTGTGAATAAAAACATCTTCTGAACGATTCTGAAATGTATTGTAAACAGACTTGGGTCCCATCCATCGTTGTAGTTGTAGATATCCTTGAGCCTGTTCTCCCTCTGCGTTGGCTTCCCCCTCTCGTTGATCGGTCCTTTCTGGAAGTCATTGCTCCTTCACAGCAGACAGCTGCTGTTATGGCGCCGCCATCTTGGAGTTGCTTTGACGCGGCACACAAAGTAGCATCCCTGGTTTGAATGTAAATGTCACTAGTGGTCTGGATCACCTTGTAGAGCGTGTGCTCACTAGGACCATGAGCTCATCCACTCAGGGCTGAAATGGAATCAACGTGGAGAGGCCCTCCAGGTTTCATATTTCCACCGTCATAAAATTGTAATACTCCCCAGTTAACGCTCACCCCATGCGTCCAACAACGGTTTCTTTAGCATCCGCAGAGCTCAGAGTTGTGATCCTAGTGTCGCCTGACCTCCAGGTGAACCCCAGCCGTCTGCCTGTGGTGATCGGGGGTCTGCTGGACGTGGACTGTGCCGAGGACGTCATCAAGAACCTCATCATGGTGGTGCGGGGCCAGTTCTCCACTGATGAGCTGGTGGAGGAGGTGGAGAAGAGGAACAGGTATTTGGAGACGCTTGCATGCGTGCACGTGTGTGTGTGTGTGTGTGTGTGTGTGTGTGTGCGTGCGTGCGTGCGTGCGTGCGTGCATTTTCCTCCAGGTTCATGAGACTCTCCTTCCTCTCAGGTTAAAGCTGCTGTTGCCTTGGCTGGAATCCCGGATCCACGAGGGCTGTGAGGAACCCGCCACACACAACGCTCTGGCCAAGATTTACATCGACAGCAACAACACTCCCGAGCGGTTCCTGAAGGAGAACCCGTTCTACGACAGCGCCGTGGTGGGCCGCTACTGCGAGAAGAGGGATCCTCACCTGGCCTGCGTGGCCTATGAGAGAGGCCAGTGTGACCTGGACCTTATCAAGGTGTCTGCTGGAGCTGTCCTTTTCATTATTATTACTACTACAATTCTGATTATTATTACTGTATTGTTATTCTAGTGATGATGATAATGAAAATCTGAATAAAAATCAAAATATATTAAATATATAATTCAACATAACAACATTAATAACAATCATTTCTACTGTGAAATGGAATGGACTATTTTACTAAGGTCATATTTATTTGATTCATGATCCGGTTCAGGTTTGCAACGAGAACTCGCTGTTCAAGAGTGAGGCGCGCTACCTGGTGAGGCGGAAAGACCCAGAACTCTGGGCCAGCGTCCTGGAGGAGAACAACCCCTACAGGAGACAGCTCATCGACCAGGTGGGCCTCCCGCTGCCGTCCGCTCAGAAACACCTGGCTGTAATGACCAACGTTCATCTGTCACCCCCCCGGCTAGGTGGTCCAGACGGCTCTGTCCGAGACCCAAGACCCCGAGGAGGTGTCCGTCACGGTCAAGGCCTTCATGACCGCCGACCTGCCCAATGAGCTCATAGAGCTGCTGGAGAAGATCGTCTTGGATAACTCGGTGTTCAGTGAGCACAGGTGTGACTCTCTGGACCCCTCGGGGGAGGAGCGCTTGATGTTGTAATTAGAAGCTGGTGTCAAACTCTTGAGGGTGGGGTTAGGCGGTGGTCCAAGTCATTCAGTCTCTAATTTTGTCTCCGTCTCCTCGGCCAGAAACCTGCAGAACCTGCTGATTCTGACCGCCATCAAGGCGGACCGCACGCGTGTGATGGAGTACATCAGCCGGCTGGACAACTACGACGCCCCGGACATCGCCAACATCGCCATCAGCAACGAGCTCTTCGAGGAGGCCTTCGCCATCTTCAAGAAGTTTGACGTCAACACCTCGGCCATACAGGTGGAGTACTGTTCCGGCACACATCTGCATCACCTGTCCTGCTGTTGTTTTTCCCCCTCAACTCATGAAGTGTGTCTGTTTCTTTATTTCTGTATGTATGTATTCTGATGTATTTCTTTAGTCCTGACCTTCTATCCATCACTCCCGCCCTCCATGCACACCTCAACGTCCATGAACTCAAAATACATGGCCAAACAAAAGGAACAAAAAACCCAAATCAATAAATCTAACAGCATTATCTGCTGGTTCTGATGTTGAACCCCCTCTCCTCTCTCTCTGGTATCCCAGGTGCTGATCGAGCACATCCACAACCTGGACCGGGCCTATGAGTTTGCGGAAAACTGCAACGAGCCTGCGGTGTGGAGCCAGCTGGCCACGGCCCAGCTGCAGCGGGAGCTGGTGAAGGAGGCCATCGACTCCTACATCAAGGCTGACGACCCATCAGCCTATATGGAGGTGGTCAACGCCGCCAGCAGAAACAGTACGGCACACACAGCACGCACAACACACACACAACGCACAACGCACAACACACACAACGCACAACACACACACAACACACACACACACAACACACACACACACAACACACACACACAACGCACAGCACACACAACACACACACAACGCACAACACACACACAACGCACAACACACACAACACACACACACCCACACACAACGCACAACACACACACACAACACACTGCACACACAACGCACAGCACACACACAACGCACTGCACACACAACGCACAGCACACACACAACGCACTGCACACACAACACACAGCACACACACAACACACTGCACACACAACGCACAGCACACACACACAACGCACAACACACACACAACGCACAACACACACACACACAACGCACAACATACACACAACGCACAGCACACACACAACGCACAACACACACACAACGCACAACACACACACAATGCACACACAACACACAACACAAACACAACGCACAGCACACACAACACACACACAATGCACAACACACACACACAACGCACAACACACGCACAATGCACAACACACACACAACGCACAGCACACACAACACACACACAACACACACAACGCACAGCACACACACAACGCACAACACACACACACAACGCACAACACGCACAACACACACACAACACACACAACGCACAGCACACAATCCACACACAACACACACACACAACGCACAGCACACACAACACACACACAATGCACAACACACACACACAACGCACAACACACACACAACGCACAACACACACACACACAACGCACAACATACACACAACGCACAGCACACACACAACGCACAACACACACACAACGCACAACACACACACAATGCACGCACAACACACACACACAATGCAAAGCACACACAACACACACACAACACACACACAATGCACAACACACACACACAACGCACAACACACACACAATGCACAACACACACAACGCACAGCACACACAACACACACACAACACACACAACGCACAGCACACACACAACGCACAACACACACACACAACGCACAACACGCACAACACACACACAACACACACAACGCACAGCACACACAACACACACACAACACACACAGCACACACACAACGCACAACACACACACAACGCATAGCACACACAACACACACACACAACACACACAGCACACACACAACGCACAACACACACACAACGAATAGCACACACAACACACACAACGCACCACACACACACACAACGCACAGCACACACAACACACACACAAGACACAGCACACTCAACGCACAACACGCACAACACACGCACACAACACACACACACAACAGTCACACAACACACACACAACGCACAACACGCACAACACACACACACAACGCACACAACACACCCACAACGCACAACACACACACAACACACGCAACGCACAACACACACACAACACACGCAACGCACAACACACGTCACCTATAACACAGGACACACACAAACACGGTGCTCCAACACTCACTACCAAAAGCACTTTGATTGTCTTGAAAAGCGCTTCGTAAATGCAATGCAATATTATTATTATTTTTATGAATATTGTGAATATTATATTATATCATGTCATTTGCTGATGCTGTTCCCCTGGGCAGGTAACTGGGAGGACCTGGTGAAGTTCCTCCAGATGGCGCGGAAGAAGGCCAGGGAGTCCTACGTGGAGACGGAGCTCATCTTCGCCCTGGCCAAGACCAGCCGCCTGGCCGAGCTGGAAGAGTTCATCAGCGGGCCCAACAATGCTCACATCCAACAGGTGGGAACCACAGCACTCACATCCAGCAGGTGGGAACCACAACGCTCGCTCACATCCAGCAGGTCGGAACAACAACGCTCACATCCAGCTGGTGGGAAGAGCAACGCTCACATCCAGCTGGTGGGAACAGCAACACTCACATCCAGCCAGTGGGAACAACAACGCTCACATCCAGCCGGTGGGAACAGCAACGCTCACATCGAGCTGGTCGGAACAGCAACGCTCACATCCAGCTGGTGGGAACAGCAACGCTCACATCCAGCTGGTGGGAACAGCAACGCTCACATCCAGCCGGTGGGAACAGTAACGCTCACATCCAGCCGGTGGGAACAGTAACGCTCACATCCAGCCGGTGGGAAGGGACATGGCAGTGCCGCACGCCACGCCTTCCTTTTCTCCTTCTGCGCTTTAATTGAGATTGGGCTCTTTGGGGCACAGGGGCTCTGCTCAGAATGGAAAAGAATGAATACAATTAATGAGATCCAAAGGTACATTTACATTTGGGGCATTTAGCAGACGCTTTTGTCCAAAGCAACTTACAATAAGTACATTTGTCAAAAGAAGGTGAAACATTTCATTGCTGTTAATACAGTAAGAAAGTCACCAGAACAAGATTCAAGCATTTCAATTGCTAGGTTAACCATTGCTAGTATACAACATCTCTGTCCTATGATGCTAAACTAAACCTATTCATGCACGTACTGTAGATGTAATGAAATATGAACTCTAAAAACTGTAAAGCGGCTCAGGTGATCAGATGTGGCACATTGTGTGCATGGTATACACAAGGATGTGTACACGAGGATGTGTTCACGGTATACACAAGGATGTGTTCACGGTATGCACGAGGATGTGTACAGGGTATACACGCGGATGTGTACTGAGTCCCGGCCGGTGGTCTGTGCTCAGGTGGGTGACAGGTGTTACGAGGAGGCCATGTACGACGCCTCCAAGCTCCTGTACAACAACGTGTCCAACTTCGCCCGGCTGGCGTCCACGCTGGTGCACCTGGGAGAGTACCAGGCCGCCGTGGACAGCGCCAGGAAAGCCAACAGCACACGCACCTGGAAGGAGGTAACCTGCCTGGCTGGGACCACCAGCATGAAGGCACTGATATTTACATTTACATTGAGGGTATTTAGCAGACACTTTTGTCCAAAGCACTTACAATAAGTACATTTGTCAGAAGAAGGTGAAACATTTCATTGCTGTTAATACAGTAAGAAAGTCATCAGAACAAGTCTCAAGCATTCCAATTGGTAGGTTAACCATGGTTAAGATACGATATCTCTGGCTAAGTACCAAGTGACAAAGAGCAATTGTAAAGTGCATGAGGGAAGGATTTTTTTTGGGGGGAGGGGGGCGGGGCCGGTGTGTGTGGGGGGGTAGATAGAGGATGGATGGTTTGCAGGGTTCAGGTGAACTCTGAACAAGTGAGTCTTGAGTCTCTTCTGGAAGATGGGGAGTGACTCTGCAGTCCTGACATTGGCAGGGAGCTCGTTGCACCACTGCGGTGCCAAAACGGAAGAAGAGTTGAGATTTCGCCTGGAGGTAGTGATGGAGGTAGTGATGGAGGTACCAGTGGAGCAGCTGAGGTAGTTGAGCGGAGTTCTCGAGCAGGGGCGTGGTGTATCACTAACATTAGGAGGTAGGTAGGGACAGTTCCCTTAATGGCTTTGTAGGCCAGAAGCATCATCTTGAATTTGATGCGAGCCACTACAGGGAGCCAGTGAAGGTCTTGGAAGAGGGGGGTCACATGGGAGAATTTGTGTCGGTTGAACACCAGGTGTGCTGCAGTGTTCTGGATCCACTGCAAAGGTTTTAGCGCGGTTGCAGGGAGTCCATCTAAGAGCGAGTTGCAGTAGTCGGGGCAGGAGATGACAAGTGCTTGGGTCAGGAGCTGTGTCGCTTCCCTCGTGAGGAAAGGCCGGGTCTTGCGGATGTTGTAGAGAGCAAATCTACAGGAAACATCACTACAGCGATGTTTGCAGTGCAGGACAGTTGGTTGTCGAGTATTCCGCCCAGGTTCCTTGTGGCCGGTGAGAAACATACTGTGATGCCCTCAACCGAGACCAGCAGGTCCCTGTGATGGCAGTCTTTCCCCAGCATGAAGAGAAGCTCAGTCTTTGTAAGATTGAGCTTGAGGTGATGCGCAGTTGTCCAAGTGCTTATGTCTGCCAAACATTCTGAGATGCGTGTTGCGATCTCATTGTCTGAGGTAGGGCTGCAAAATTAGTCAAATTTTAATCACGATCACGATTTTGGTTTCCCACGATCAAATTTGCGTGATCAAGCGATATTTAAAATGCCTCATTCTGTTCATAGAACACTCCGTTTCGCAAAGCCAATCTAGCGCTCCTCAGAGTGATAGAGGAAACACTCTCTTTCTCCCTCTGACACGCCGTAAACCACTGTCTGATCACTTGGCTTCATGAACCAATCACAGTTGTCAGTTGGCAGTTGGCAGTCGCCGGTCAGAAGGAGATAAACTATCTTTACAAAGAAAGAAATTTCAAAATGGCCAAAGACATGTGTCCAATAAACACGGTGACAAGCAAAGGCTTCAAATTCTTGGTCAACCCTCAGGATAAACGATACTTAATCCCTTCGCGCAATTATTTTTCCAAGGTACCTGCGATGTACGGTAAACACAGAGGGGAAATAGAGAGTGATCTTGCCAGTGTAAAATATGTATTATATCATATTTTGAGCTTTATTCACATCCATTATACATACAATCCAAGTTTATATTTTGCTTCCTAAAATAAATTTGACAGTTGTTGATGTTTTGTTACATTTTCTTAATTGTTTTATTTATTTTTATTTATTTGTTAAGGAGATGCACTGAATTTTGGGGGAATAAGAGGACATATTTTATTTTGATGCACAAAATTGTACATTAGCAGGAAGCACCATATGGATACGAAAGCAGTTATAACGAGCCTATGTGACAACAAATAATTGTGATAATTAATCGTGATCTCAATATTGATCAAAATAATTGTAAATATCATTTTGGCCATAATCCTGTAGCCCTAGTCTGCGGGGGGGAAGTAGAGGAACAGTTGAGTGTCGTCCGCACAACAGTGATAGAAAAAAACATGTGATGTGATTACAGAGCCTAAAGATCTGGTATATAGGGAGAACAGAAGCAGTCCTAGTACTGAGCCTTGAGGGACACAGTGTTTAGTGAGCAGGGTTTGGACAGGGAGCCATTCCATGTGACCTGATGAGTGCGATTCATAAGGTAAGATGTGAACCAGGCAGTGGAGTGTCAGTAATGCCGAGATCAGTGAGAAGGGTCTGGTGGTTCATGGTGTCGAACAGCCCAGACAGGTCGAGGAGAACAAGCACCAACGAGAGGGAAGAGGCCTTGGTGGCACGAAGGGACTTGGTCACCGTCAGGAGGGCCGTCTCTGTAGAGTGTGCAGTCTTATCATCACGGGTGTAGAAATTCAGATCATATTTCTGCTTTGCTATCCTCATGGGGAACTTAATAAAAAATGATGGAGGAACTTGAATGACCAAATGGAGGTCCAATCGATCCTTAAGGAGCTTGAATCCCGCCCAGGTGTGTTTTGCGTGTGTGGAGGGCGAGGAGTTCCGGCTGGCCCAGATCTGCGGCCTCCACATCGTGATCCACGCTGATGAGCTGGAGGAGCTGATCAGCTACTACCAGGACCGCGGCTTCTTCGAGGAGCTGATCGCCCTGCTGGAGGCGGCGCTGGGCCTGGAGCGTGCCCACATGGGCATGTTCACTGAGCTGGCCATCCTGTACTCCAAGTTCAAGCCCCAGAAGATGAGGGAGCACCTGGAGCTCTTCTGGTCCCGGGTCAACATCCCCAAGGTGGGGGGGGAGTGGTGGGTGTGGAGGGGGAGGGGTGGATGTGTGAGAGAAAGTATGTGTAGGAGTGAATGTGTGTGCGTGTGTTTCTCATTCATTTGCGTGTTTTGAACATCACCCTGATGACCTCGGGCCACTGAGCCAAGGTTGGTTGTCATGACGACAGGTGCTGCGTGCAGCGGAGCAGGCCCACTTGTGGGCGGAGCTGGTGTTCCTCTATGATAAGTACGAGGAATACGACAACGCTGTCATCACCATGATGTCACACCCCACTGACGCGTGGAAAGAGGGGCTCTTCAAAGACACCATCGCCAAGGTAACGCGCCTTTGAAGCCGCCCACCACTGGTCAAGCTGCGCCTTCGTTTTCTGAACCGTGTGTGTCTCTCTCTCTCTCTCTCTCTCCCCAGGTTGCCAATGTGGAGCTGTACTACAAGTCCCTTTCATTTTACCTGGACTTCAAGCCGCTGCTCCTCAATGACCTGCTGAGCATCCTGTCCCCCCGGCTGGACCACAGCCGAGCCGTCACCTTCTTCTCCAAGGTAACGGAACGCAACGGTAACGTTGACCACTTATTGAATTCAAATGGTTAGGATTGTTTTGATTTGAAGTTAAAAAGTATTTCTTGTACTTGTTTGGCCGCTGGTGCTGGTTCTGGTGCTGGTTCTGGTGCTCAGGTGGACCAGCTGAAGCTGGTGAAGCCGTACCTGAGGTCGGTGCAGAGCCACAACAACAAGGGAGTGAACGAGGCTCTCAACGACCTGCTGACTGAGGAGGAGGACTACCAGGTCCGTGTGGTTGCTGGGCTCAGTTCTGCTGAGCGGTTCTGCTGCCCCGGCACAAAAATACCATCAATACCATCGCTCAGCCTCTGCTGTATTTCTGTCTTTATTTCCGGAGCTTCTGTGATAACTTCTGCAGCCACCAGAGGCCGGCGCTGAGCCTCCATGGCCAGGGAGGCCATAGAGGCTCTGTTTGTCCCCTTAACAGATGGTTTACCTGCATATGATCTCATAGGGTTTGAGGGCGTCTATCGACGTGTACGACAACTTTGACACCATCGGACTGGCGCAGCGGCTGGAGAAGCACGAGCTGATGGAGTTCAGACGGATCGCTGCCTACCTGTACAAAGGCAACAACCGCTGGAGACAGAGCGTGGAGCTCTGCAAGAAGGACAAGCTCTACAAGGTACGGCCCTCACCACTGCCACAACCACAGGGACATTGCAGTTCTGTTCCCCGACTTCACTGAACTTCCAGGTTCCTCCAATAGGTGGCAGCGTTTGTCATTCTGTTGCATTACCACAACTTGTAAGTAGCATCCTATCAGCACTCCTGAAATGATGAAGGATAACCACATTTAAAGGTGCTGTCGGTAAGAGTTAAGCATCATTTGTTAGGAAGGCCACTCATATTGTAATGAGTAATGTAATGCAGGAATGTTATAATGAGTAATGTAATGTAGTAATGTTCTAATGAGTAATGTAATGCAGGAATGTTCTAATGAGTAATGTAATGCAGGAATGTTATAATGAGTAATGTAATGTAGTAATGTTCTAATGAGTAATGTAATGCAGGAATGTTATAATGAGTATGTAGGTCACATGACATGTTATGTAGTAATGTAATGTGATGTCTGTGTGTCCCAGGATGCCATGCTGTACGCTGCAGAGTCCAAGGAAGCAGAGCTGGCTGAGAGCCTCCTCCAGTGGTTCCTGGAGGAGGGGAAGAACGAGTGCTTTGCCGCCTGCCTGTTTGCCTCCTACGACCTTCTGCACCCAGACGTGGTGCTGGAGCTGGCCTGGAGACACCACATCATGGACTTCGCCATGCCCTACTTCGTCCAGGTCATGAGGGAGTACCTCGCCAAGGTCTGTACTGCGTGCTGGTGATGACTTTCTCTCTTTCTCACTTTGTTTCATCTTCTTATTCTCATTGTCTTTCTTTCTTCTTTATTCTCTCTTCTTCCTCAGTTGTTTCTCTCTCTCTCTTATTCCTTCATTATTGTATTTATTTCTGTCTCTTAATATAACACATTAGGAGTGCCAACGATGATATAGGGCTGCAGAATTTGCGAGTAAATGATTTCTTTGCGATGTCGGTCTTGTGTTAGCGTGTTTCACGTGTTCGCGTGTATCACACGTTAACATGTTTCACATGTTAGCGTGTTTCCCGTGTTAACGTATGCTGTGTTTGGTGAGTTCATGCCAGGTCACCTCTGTGCTCTTTTCCAGGTTGATCAGTTTGCTGAGAAGGTGATGGTCTCAGGACCCTCTTTGTGTTCCTTTCTTGTGTTTTTTTCTCTCATCCTGTCCCAGTAGGTTTCTGACTAAATATGCAACAACCTAACTTAGCCAAAGGTGTAACTCAAGTCCTGACGAACTATGTGCGCGTGTGTGTGCGCTACTTTCAGATTCATGGACTTGGCATGTTTGTGTACGCATGTCTTCTCTGGTTCCCAGAGAAAGCTAGTCCAAACACGCAAAGCAGTATAAAGTAGACATTAAGTGTCCAAATAAACATTTGAACAACAAAGCTCCCTGATGTGGACGTAATAAATCAGTATTTTCACCATCTTACGCCATAGACTTACATCAGCACCCTACACTTTGAGCTGATGTCGGTCTACTCTGTCACATGAGCCCAGGGTAAGAGGTCTACCTGCTGTATGCAGACATAAAAGACTCTGCATGTGATAGTTCCTCAGGACAGGATGTCGCCCACTCACACCTAACTCTCACCTCCTTGTGTCTAAACTTTCATGTAGAAACTACAACTCCTCTCTGGTCACCTCCTTGCGTGCCGAACAGAGGTACTCGTAGTATTAACAGTACTATAGTAGTACGTAGTATTAACAGTACTGAATGTACATATTGACAAAGACGCGGTTAGTTCCCAGATGTTTAGCATTCAAACATGGTACTGCAGATGTAACGTTGTAACTAAAAACGTGTAACTAAAATCCAGGTGTTTCAACAGCAATTACAGGACAGCAGTAGAATTAAAAAGAGAAACTTTAAAACCACATTGCTGCAACGTGGACGTGTTGTAGACGTGATGGAAACTACCCATTCATTGGCCATGATGCATGCGTATGAAGAAGGTGGGTGAGGACTAGTCTAGTAAGATGGATGGCCACACTCTCCTCATCCTCAGTAAACACTTGCTCCCCCGTAACAATAGTAATGTATCTGTGATTGCCTGAAACCACCCGAGGAACTAAACACCTGCTGTCTGTTTCCCTGGAGAACGCTGTTCACTTTCTATCAGTTGAAGTCTTTGAGTTGTTATCCTCCTTGCCTTATAATTCACTGGAGACTGTTAAGGCTGCTGCCTTGCAGGCAGCTTCTGTGGACCAGAGAGTAGAACCTTCTGACTTGTTAGCTCTGCCTGCAGTTCAACGCCTAGAGACATAAACTCTGCTATGCAAGGCATCATGAGAAATGCTAAACCTTTATTTTGTATTTGTTTCCATTGCTTTCCAATGAGAATGTTTTCTCACCAAATTACTGAGACTGTCCATCTTTCAATTCCAGATGTGTGTTTAAGTGGATTAGTATCTGTGTTTGCATCATTAAATTAGACTAATTGGTCAGAGTCCCTCCTGATTCCTAGCCATTGTTTAGCTCTTTCCATAATGCTGCCATTTGTATTCCTGAAACGCAGGGCTGGAAAATGCCACCTGGATTCTCTTTGGAGATCATGTCTGTGTTGCTGTAACCCTGTTTATAACCCCGATTACTGTCTGTGGCCTCACCTAACAATAGCCTAGCTAGCACGCCTGTGCGGCATGATGCTCACACACAGCAGGTCACCTGACTAGTAAAACCAAAGATGCATGAAACAGGGCTAATTCTGCACTGGGAAAAACACACAAATCCTACTTCTCCTTTCCAATCCCCGTTTATTTAAAACCTGTAGATTTTTACCCAACCCTCTCTTGCAATCTGTAATGAATAGTCTGAAGCTATTCAGCTTGGCAGCCCGGGTATTGGACAGCCACTGTGGACTAGCCCTGCCTTTGTTGCCTTAGACGTGTGTACTGTTCATACTGTGTTGTGTGTATGGTAAGCCCTGGCAGCTCTGTTGTTTGCACTGTTAATATTTGTGTCGCTGTCTCTTGCCGTATGTGTAACATTGTCAAGACGGGGACTCTGGCCGGTGACTTGAGTACAACTGAATAACTGGCCTCTACAAATGTTGGGTTGTCAGGATTTGGATTAAAACGGTGGTTAGAGTTAGGGTTACCGAGTTGTGGTTAGGGTTATCTAGTGGTGGTTTAGGGTTACCTAGTGGTGGGTAGGGTTAGGGTTACCTAGTGGTGGTTTAGGGTTACCTAGTGGTGGTAGGGTTATCTAGTGGTGGTTAGGGTTACCTAGTGGTGGTAGGGTTAGGGTTATCTAGTGGTGGTGTAGGGTTACCTAGTGGTGGTTAGGGTTATCTAGTGGTGGTTAGGGTTACCTAGTGGTGGTTAGGGTTATCTAGTGGTGGTTAGGGTTACCTAGTGGTGGTAGGGTTAGGGTTACCTAGTGGTGGTTTAGGGTTTCCTAGTGGTGGTTAGGGTTATCTAGTGGTGGTTTAGGGTTACCTAGTGGTGGTTAGGGTTATCTAGTGGTGGTTACGGTTATCTAGTGGTGGTTTAGGGTTACCTAGTGGTGGTTAGGGTTAGGGTTATCTAGTGGTGGTTAGGGTTAGGGTTACCTAGTGATGGTTAGGGTTAGGGTTATCTAGTGGTGGTAGGGTTAGGGTTACCTAGTGGTGGTTACGGTTATCTAGTGGTGGTTAGGGTTAGGGTTATCTAGTGGTGGTTAGGGTTAGGGTTATCTAGTGGTGGTTAGGGTTAGGGTTACCTAGTGGTGGTTAGGGTTACCTAGTGGTGGTAGGGTTAGGGTTACCTAGTGGTGGTTAGGGTTACCTAGTGGTGGTTAGGGTTACCTAGTGGTGGTTAGGGTTAGGGTTACCTAGTGGTGGTTAGGGTTAGGGTTATCTAGTGGTGGTTAGGGTTAGGGTTACCTAGTGGTGGTTAGGGTTAGGGTTACCTAGTGGTGGTTAGGGTTATCTAGTGGTGGTTAGGGTTATCTAGTGGTGGTTAGGGTTAGGGTTATCTAGTGGTGGTTAGGGTTACCTAGTGGTGGTTAGGGTTAGGGTTATCTAGTGGTGGTTTAGGGTTACCTAGTGGTGGTTAGGGTTAGGGTTATCTAGTGGTGGTTAGGGTTACCTAGTGGTGGTTAGGGTTAGGGTTATCTAGTGGTGGTTTAGGGTTACCTAGTGGTGGTTAGGGTTATCTAGTGGTGGTTAGGGTTATCTAGTGGTGGTTAGGGTTACCTAGTGGTGGTTAGGGTTAGGGTTACCTAGTGGTGGTTAGGGTTAGGGTTATCTAGTGGTGGTTAGGGTTAGGGTTACCTAGTGGTGGTTAGGGTTAGGGTTACTTACTGGTGGTTTCTTAGGAACCATCTTGTGTCACCAATATTGTTTACTGGAAGGTCACATCTCTCCCCAAAGTTCAAAGTAAAAATTGAACTGAAATTGAACAAATAAACAAAATGACATTGTGTTGTCAAGATGTCTGCAGGAAGCCTTCTTAACATGGTGGCCTTTCTGCAGTGTGTCGGGCTGCTGATTGGCTGCTCTTTGTCCTGCTGCAGTGCGTCCAGCTGCTGATTGGCTGCTCTCTGTCCTCCTGCAGGTGGACACGCTGGAGGAGGCTGAAAGCCAAAGGAAAACTGACTGCGAGGTCTCTGAGCCCCCGCCCATCGTGTTCGGTACGTCAAAGCACTCCTGCCAGCGTTGCTAAGGAAACCACCATTTTAATTTGCTCTTTATGTCCGGGGTGACGCGTGTGACATCTGCAGGGACACTGAGCGTTTTATCTCCGGCTGGGTTTTATGGTGTTTCATTTATGGGCGAGGAGATGGATGTCAATAATGTTAAAAGGCAAACCTGTGTGTGTGTGTGTGTGTGTGTGTGTGTGTGTGTGTGTGTGTGTGTGTGTCTACAGGTCAACAGCTGATGCTGACTGGCTCCGCCCCTGCTGCAGTGACGCCCCAGGCCTCCTACCCAGGCTACGGCTACGCTGCTGCAGGCTTTCCTGCTCAGCCCGCCTATGGCTTCAACATGTAACACACATCACCACCACCCCCACCTAACCCACCACCATCACACCCCCCACCACCACCACCACACCCCCACCTAACCCACCACCACCCCCACCTAACCCATCACCACCACACCCCCACCACCATCACACCCCCCACCACCATCACCCCCACCTAACCCACCACCACCCCCACCTAACCCACCACCACCCCCACCTAACCCACCACCATCACACCCCCCACCACCATCACCCCCACCTAACCCACCACCACCCCCACCTAACCCACCACCACCCCCACCTAACCCACCACCATCACACCCCCCACCACCATCACCCCCACCTAACCCATCACCACCACCCCCACCTAACCCACCACCACCCCCACCTAACCCACCACCATCACACCCCCCACCACCATCACCCCCACCTAACCCATCACCACCACACCCCCACCTAACCCACCACCACCCCCACCTAACCCACCACCCCCACCTAACCCATCACCACCACACCCCCACCTAACCCACCACCACCCCCACCTAACCCACCACCCCCACCTAACTCATCACCACCACACCCCCACCTAACCCACCCCCACCACCCTACCTCCCAGCCCCCACCCTCATGTCACTGCTGTGAGTCACCAGCAGCCTCGTTCCCCTGCGAGGTGGAAATGACACACCTGAGCCTCCCTCCCCGATCACACCATCACACACATTACTTGACAATCCAGTTCCCGACCTCTCCCCTGTCCCTCCGCCTGTCTAGGTAGATACTCACCCCCCTCACCCCCTCACCTCCCCCGCCCCCCTTCCCTGCGATGATGGACAGGTGGGCCGACCCGTGGTGGCCCTGGAGGGACGGTCCACGGTGAGCTCACCGCTTGAGGTCTCTGCTGCCAGCCGGCCCGGTGGCGATGATGAGAACACAGCAGCGACCGTCTCCCGAGAGACGTCTCCCCCCCCCCGTCTCCCCTCCCTGCCCCTTAAGGAAACAGCAACTGAGAGACTTGAATACTGAGCAGCCAGGGGAGGTGGTTGTGTAGCGCGCCTCTCTCCTGGAGCCTGCTGAGGCCGTCTGCAGGCCACACGGGTCATTCCTTTGTTTTTGTGGATGCTTCGCACAACGTGTCTCCTGTCTGGCTACTGTGCAATAGAACTTATTCGGGTTTTTCGTTTGGTTGGTTGTTTGTCCTTTTTTTCACAATTGGTACAGAGTGGGTTTTTTGTGTTTTTTTGTGCGTTTGGAGTGCAACGCGATGTAGGTTCACAAAGAGGTACAGAAGAATAGAGAGGTCTGCTGTACTGCTACTGTACTGTACTGTGTGTGTGTGTGTGTGTGTGTGTGTGTGTGTGTGTGTGTGTGTGTGTGTGTGTGTGTGTGTGTGTGTGCGTTTGCGCGCGCGTGTTGCCCCTGAAGCACCGGAGACACGTGGTCAGACTCTCCCCCTGCCCTGCTTCACTCAGCAGGGGGCGCCACTGCGGTGGTCCTCGTGATACCGGAATGTAAAAGTATCGGAAGAGGTGTCGATGAATAAGGGACGAAAGAAAGAGGATTTAAAAAAGGCGAACCGTTTTAAAACGAAACAAAAACGACGGAGAGAAAAAACTAATACGAACAAACCCTCCAATCGTGAAACAAGAAACTACTATATGCTGTTGTCTGCATGGGCTGCCAAACTATATCGCTGCAACCAGGAGCACAATGTCCATGTTCTCAAGTCTACCAAGTATTACTACTGTCTGGTCAGAGAGAACCTACAGGGCTCCTCCCTGATGAAACATGGGGAACGTAGCTCTCGCTTAGACCCTGGTCTGTTTGTTCCAAAATAATCCTCATTATTGTACTGAAAGCAGTGTGTCATTTAAGATATGTGGGATCACTAATCAAATAAGTCAGATATTATGAAATACCGTATAATGTAATGTCTATAGAGTATTGTAGTCTTAAGAAATGCATAATGATTTTTGTAAGAAAAAGTACAAAAATACAAAAAAGCAAGATACAAAGAATAAAAAGCTCCAACTAGCCTATGGTTCAGTAGATATTCTTCCTCTTCAGGCAGCCGATGCTTTAAAAAGAGCCTTTTTGTGTGTGGTTTTGTCCATGTGTCCACTATGCCTGTAAATACTCTGCATCATCGCGTCACCTTTGGATCGAGCGAAGCAAACCCCATTTGGCTGCTCAACAAGCCCCTCGTTTATCTGCACAAGTCATGCGTACAGAAAGATAAATAAAAGTTTACACACAATGTTGTCCGGTGGTTATTAGAAATAACCAATTTCCCAGCTTGGGATCAATGAAGTATTTCTATTCTATTATTATGCTGCTTATCAATACCTAATACTTTTCAGCCCCGAAAAGAGGGCATCTTTGGTATGGCGCTAGCTGTGTAGATGAAACCATGTCAGTGGGACTCTTACACTCAGGATTTAATAGCACTGGCTGTCACTTTGGTAACCTAGACACCGGACCTGATGGATGGTGTTTGGGTGAATGCGCCTCTTCTTCCAGAATGTCCCCGACAGGGTGTGGTGCGATTGTTCGAACAAACGTTGACAATTGAGGACCAAAGATGTGAATTCAAAGAACGACAAAAAGATGTGAATTCATAACCTTTCCACGCGGATTATCCGCGATCACTTGGACAAAATGTGGATGTAATGAGAGAAGGAGACGGAGAGAGCGGACACTGTTGCGCCCCGCCCATCTCTTGGGGTGGAAACAAAAGTGGCCAGTCTTGCTCTCCCAGCCCCACGTTTACTTAGCAGCTTGAATGCCAAGCAGAACCAGCTTACAGCCGCTGTCAACAACACACAGGGCCAACACAGGATCCTGCCGATGTAGCTGGAACCGTCCAGGAGCAACCAACGCACCATTCACGCATCAGCTCGCCGAGCGCGCACCGGAATCCCATGTGTTGCGCTCCCTAGTCTACTTTAGAAAATAACTTTAAGTGGACGCAACCAGATAACACGGCGTTGGGAGTTGACTTCTGTATTTGTCTTTCAGCATGCAAGGCAATAACACGTTTGTGAGTCCGTTCCACCGGCCGCGCTGTCTGGCGGCAGCGGCGCCGGGAGGAAAGGCGAAATTAACTCACCCAGGGAAGGCGATTTTAGCAGGTGAGTTGATCATTTCCACACATGAAGATGTAAGTTGTGTGTTGTTTTGTTGAATCCATCATGTACGTAGACGTCACTCTGGACGCCTGTTTAAGCCGACGCGTCCTTTCTGACTGTAGAGTTTACAACCGCAATATTTTTCCACACACTTTTGGTTCGATGGTTTGTGGCACGTGACGGTGTAATAGATCAGTGTAATAAAGTAGTAATACTAGTAAATTAGTAATGCTAATCAAGTGGTAATACACTTAATATGCCGATGCGAATTAAGTAGAATAAACTCACTATAACGCTGATTGATGGCTTTTGTGTGTGTGTGTGTGTGTGTGTGTGTGTGTGTGTGTGTGTGTGTGTGTGTGTGTGTTTGTGTGTGTGTGTGTGTGTGTGTGTGTGTGTGTGTGTGTGTGTGTGTGTGTGTGTGTGTGTGTGTGTGTGTGTGTGTGATATAATACACATCTATACGTGTAACAATTAGGTTACACAATCTACGGAAAACAATAGCAGTAACGTTGTGCAACAATATGTACCTTTATACATATTTATTTTGTATTTTGTATTTTTTTAAATATAAATATAGGCATAGCAAAATCCTGAAAGCAAAATCTATTCGAGCTACGATGACATAATGATTTGTTCAATGCATGATTTGTGTCTACTGACGTCATCTTTCCATCTATTGCATATCTAGGCCTAATTGATTAAGGTCGGCTCTGAGTATTTCTCCACTGAATGCTATCTGTGGAGTCACGTAATGGCATCCATTTAGACTTTAAATATGCCACATCATCTCGT
The DNA here is from genome assembly GCA_036785325.1 of Urophycis tenuis. Classification (NCBI taxonomy): domain Eukaryota; kingdom Metazoa; phylum Chordata; class Actinopteri; order Gadiformes; family Phycidae; genus Urophycis; species Urophycis tenuis. Next base: position 1,744,539 of record JAXIVH010000050.1, on the reverse strand, counting down.
GTCGCATCACAGCTCAGTGTGTGAATGGCTCCAATTTACTTGTGTGTTCACGACACTATAATTTGGAGAAGTATACCCCTATAATTATCCTTAGATCCTGTGTTTGCTGGATTCATTTTGGATCCAAGTTAGGCGTGTCCTTTCGGTGGTCCAGGTCCACCTACTGGAACAGAGAGCCAACTGTCTTCTGGGCTCTCTAGACCACGGCACAGAGGCTGCATTCCTGTGGCTGAACAAACCCATTTACCTGTACAATATAGGATAGGTTTCACTAGGGCACCGTCTACCAACACACAAGAACCCATCCATCCTCCTGATGCATGCGCCCCTCCCCTCCATCAGCCCTGTTCCTCCTGTCCGCGGGGCTAGGAGCTAACGGGGCTAGGAGCTAACGGGGCTAGGAGCTAACGGGGCTAGGAGCTAACGGGGCTTGGAGCTAACGGGGCTAGGAGCTAACGGTATCTTTCACTCGGGTCGAAGCTGTCTGATTGAGGGAGTCGATGTCCTGCTGGGCATCCACTGGAAGTCACTGGAAGTCACTGGAAGTCACTGGCATGCGTGTCCCTGGCTCAGCAGAGTGTAGAAGGATGTTTTCAATTCCCCCTGGCGAGAGCTGCTATTTAAACCTTATTCTGGGGCTGGCATGACATATTGTCCCCTCAGATCTGGACGTGTCAGGAAACGTGTTTAACTCGACAATATCAACAACTTGTGAATCTCAATGCCCTCTCTAATGCTGACAGACAAGTGGTTGCTGTGTTTGTGATGTTTATTTCAGGAGATGTTTAGCAGCTTCATATGCAGCTTCATGTTTTATGTATTGCTTCATAAGCAGATATCTAGATAGGTGGGAACTCGGAGAGGTGGAGGGGGGGGGGGTCTGCCAAGACTTAATGAACCCTCTCTATGGGGGGCGGCTCCAATAGCCAGTGGTCATGAGCTTCATGGAAGAATGGATGTTGTGACCCTCATGTCTTGTCTCACAGGCCCAAGGTAAACGTCTGCTTAGTGGTGGGCCTCTGCTCCCCATCTACTTTCTGGACTTTGTGGCTTCGCTTTACTGCTGTCATTCACGCCACCTGGATCAGCTGTGTTGAATCACATTTTCATCAACACTCAGTAATTCATGAGAAAATACACGACTGGAATTGACAGCATCTGTACTGTTGAACACTGTCAATATGCCAGAAACAGCCCAGCTCCCTGAAGACCCCAGACACCATGTCTGGCTCCTGGTGGCTTTGATGATGATGACATTGTTGGACCCACTGAGGCCTCAGGTTCGTGTTGAAATGTCACCAGTTCTGCATCTGAGATATTCTTGTGAAAACACTTGTGAAGTCAAAGCTTTCAAGAAAGAGACTAGATATTGCTTTTGGGAACTAATATCACTCGTAAGAGTGAAATCTCTTCAACAAGACAACAAGGTCAAGCAGGGTTGGTTGGTGGAACTTTTTTACTCCAAGCACTTCAATGAATAGATCGCCCACAAGGACTCATTCATCCTATTCAGTTTCCTCTTGCGCTCGCTCTCTCTGTCTCTCTCCCGCTCTCACTCTCGCTCCGTCTCTCTGTTTCTCCCTGTCTCTCTCTCTGTATTGCTCATTCTGTCTCTTGCTCTCACTCTCGCTCTCACTCTCGCTGTCTCTCTGTCTCTCTCACTCCCCTCTCTGTCTCTCTCTCTCTCTCTCTCTCTCTCTCTCTCTCTCTCCTGTCTCAGTGCTTCAGGGCCCTCTGGTGAGCCAGCAGTAGTGAGGTCTAAGTGGGCTGTCTCTTCTCGGCCTCAGAGGACAAATCAAAGTGTGCACTACTGTGCACGCTGTCGCACGCTGGTGGCTAGACGCTGCCCACAATGGTCCGATCTCCCCCCTTTTCCCCTGCTCATCAAGAAACGGTTCAGGCGCTGCTTCTGCCCAACCCCCCCCCTCCCCAAGCTCCTCTTTTTGATTGACTGTCGGCATGGCAACCTCCCATACCTTTTTATTTTTATTTTTATTTTTTGATCTTTGCTGCTCTCATTGGCGTTGTAGCGATACGAAATATAAATGTATCGTTCACTCCACAGTTTGGTTTCTAGATGAACGGAACCGATAAAGTGGGTATTGAGATACAGGCGTTTCTTCTGTGCTGGACAGATGAATAACGTTGTCATTGAGCCACAGACTTACTTCACGGTGGAGCTGCAGCAAAAGGCTTTGACAGTGTGTGGACATTGTGTCACCTGCAGACGGCTGTGGACTGTGTGCAGCATCAGGACCGCCATGTGATGTCCAGTTCTCCACCAGCTGCTGCATAGACGGCTGAAGACTTTGAAGACTAGACAGACAGACAGACAGACAGACAGAAATACTTTAATGATCCCTGAGGGAAATTGCATTTGTTACAATACTCCAGGGAAAAAGAGACAGACACTCTACGTATTGTAGAGTGTTAGAAATATAAATATATAATATAAACAAAGTCAAAGTGTCTTTATTTGTCCCCCGTGGGAGAAATTTGTCTCGGACAAAGGGGGTCTGCTGCAGACAAGACATTCCCTCACAACAACACGTTCCATTACACATTACAAAATAAGAAGAATACTCGAAAGAGTCACATAAAATACATATGCATACATATATACACATACACACACATATACAATAACAACAATAACAGTGCAATACTTCTGTGCAAATTTAGCATTCCCCCCCTTCCCCTTATCGTCTCCGTCCATCCTGTGCAATCTACTCATTTATGAGCTTGACTGAGAGTGGGATGAATGACTGTTTGTATCTGTTACTTTCACAGAGAGGGACCCTATACCTCCTTCCTGAGTTCAGTAAAACATACTCAGAGTTCAGTACATGTGATGGTTCTGTTAAGATATTGTTGGCCCTTTTGAGTATTGATTGTTGAAACAGGTATTGAAGAGTTACTGGTGCTGTCATGCCAATGATTTTCCCTGCCGTTTTTGTCAAATTTAAAATCTGGGCCTTTGATTTCACAGTTAGGTTGCCAAACCAACTGGTAATCCCATACTGTAACACAGACTCAATAGTTGCTTTGTAGAAGATCAACATAATCTTCTTACAAACACCAAACACTCTGAGCCGACGTAAAAAATGAAGGCGCTGGTGGATTCGGGCACAGACACTTGACACATGCGTGTGCCAGCTTAGGTCGCTGTCTATATGGACCCCCAGGTATTTGAAAGAGTGTACCTGCTCGATGTTACGTCCATGTATGGACACTGAGCTATGGTCTCCTACTGACCTCGGATCCACCAGCATCTCCGCTGTTTTCTCTGTGTTCATTTGGAGTTGGTGAGCATCACACCAGCTCACAAACCTGTCCACTTCAGATCTGTGGCTGTTTAAGTTGGTATTTGTTTTCAGCAGACTGAGTATAACAGTATCATCTGAGAATTTCACCACATACTGATCCTGCTGGAAGGTGACACAGTCATCGGTGTAGAGTGTAAATAAGAAGCCGAACTGACGCAGCCCTGCGGAGCACCAGTGCTGCTCAGTATCAGAGAGAGTGCAGTTCAGTTTCACCTGCTGTGGCCTGTTTGATCAAAAAGAATAATACCACTTGATTAAAAAGGGATTCACATTCAACTGAGTTAGTTTTTGAATGAGGATGTGTGGCTGGATACAGTTAAAAGCAGAGCTAAAATCTATGAAAACTAATTTGGCGTATGTGGATGGACTCTCCAGATTCTTTAAGACTAAGTGCATTGTAGTTGAGATGGCATCACTTGTACTGCGATTCCTTTTGTACGCAAACTGATATTGGTCTAGGTGTGGCTACACCTCTGCACAAAGCTCCTGGATGAACAATTTCTCCAGAGCTTTCATAACATTTGAAGTTAGTGCCACTGGCCTAAAATCATCGTTCACTAGAGGGCACGCTTTCTTGGGAACCGGAATAATAAACATATGTAACAACATATGTAACAATATACAAAAATATATATATATACAAATATATAAATATATAAAAAAATATAAAAAAATACATAAATGTACATACATCTAGGCATACAATACTATATACAATACTAGACTATATATATATGATTACAGCCATAAATCATACTGTTACCAACCAGTACTTTCCTATGTTTTAAAGCATTAGTACACCAGAAAACTGTAAGCAGTGAATGACCACGTTGCCATGGTAAATAAATCGGCATCCTTTAATATGGCTGCAGCTTGAGGGGAAGCGTGCTTTGGGGGGGAGAATGCCTAAAAGGCCAAATGATGAATAATTCCTTTTTACTTCTCAAGAAGAAATGAGAAGGCTGTGGGGACACATAGCAGTCCTCTGGTTTATGTTTAGACTGGGAACACACATCCAACACAACCACCCCTCAGGAGTTACCATGGTTAACATCTGGATTCAGAATGGATTGATTTGGAGACAAGTCCCTCTCTTAATTAGTGTGAAAGGGACACACGCGTGCACACACACACACACACACACACACACACAAACACACACATGGACACACACACACAAACACACACATGCACACACACACACACACACACACACACACACACAAACACACACATGGACACACACACACAAACACACACATGGACACACACATGGACACACACACACAAACACACACACAAACACACACATGGACACACACACACACACACACACACACATGGACACACACACACAAACACACACATGGACACACACATGGACACACACACACAAACACACAGACAAACACACACATGGACACACACACACACACACAAACACACACATGGACACACACACACAAACACACACATGGACACACACATGGACACACACACACAAACACACACACAAACACACACATGGACACACACACACATGGACACACACATGGACACACACACACAAACACACACATGGACACACACATGGACACACACACACAAACACACACACAAACACACACATGGACACACACACACAAACACACACATGGACACACACATGGACACACACACACACACACATGGACACACACAAACACACACATGGACACACACACACACACACACACATGGACACACACACACACACACACGCGGACAGATAGAACAGTCCATGACACACCATTCCTCACAGGAAAGGACTTGGCTGGATCAGAGCTTCAGGACTCTAGTCCCTCCGGCCACCCTCTCAGTGGAGTTTGCATATTCCCCATCTATTGTATGTGTGTGTGTGTGTGTGTGTTCCTGTGTGCATGTGTGAATGAGTGTGGTAGAAAATACAAAGTCATAACCACTGTGTGAAATCCAACACTTTGGTAACATACAATGGACTTCAGTACACATGTATTCCTTGTACTGCTGGTCACTGTGAAATTCTCCTAAGGGGGATTAATAAAGGAATATCTTATTCAGCTGGAACAGGCTGATAAAGGCGTTCATACAAGCACACTCATGTGATACATGATGAATACACAAATTAGAATTGATTTGTTGAGCTGGTCATGTGTTGTATTTCAAATGTCAATTGAAGAAGGATGACTTTAATTGGTGTAATGAATTGGGTAAGTAACTGCTTCAACCCTTGGTCTGCACCTGCTTATATAGCTGACTTTTCAAGAGCTCTTTTAAAGTGTGTGTGCATGTGTGATATGTGTGTGTGTGTGTGTGTGAGAGAGAGAGAGAGAGAGAGAGAGAGAGAGAGAGAGAGAGAGAGAGAGAGAGAGAGAGAGAGAGAGAGAGAGAGAGAGAGAGAGAGAGAGAGAGAGAGAGAGAGAGAGAGAGAGAGAGAGAGAGAGAGAGAGAGAGAGAGAGCATGTGTGTATGCATACGTGTGTGTAAGTAAATAGTACTATGCATGGAAACGTCTCCACTGGAGGCTGTTATGCAGGCAGAGAACCAGCTGTGCAGGATGAACAGAGTGCTGATTAAACTGTAAATCTGCAGTGTGGTCGAGAGCGCAACACAAACAAAACAGAGAGAGAGAGAGCCAGAGAAGTAGAGAAATAGATTAAATTACAGTTAAACAATCTTTTAAATAAACTTGAAGAGAATGAAGGTTTATTTTTAAGTTTATATACTTATATACATCACTCTGATGCACTTGCACATACACATTGATCAGAAGGAGAGACACCTGGTTATCACCCTGAACTGGTTATCATCCTGAACTGGATGTGAGTGGATGTGAGTGACCTGTGTGAATGCATTGACTCTGGGACACTTCAGAAATTGGGAGGGATCTCTGTGGAGGAAGATTCATGGTTGGCCTGCCGTCATTAAGCAGTCACTACCCATCCCATGTTCTGTTGGCTTTCTCTCCATAGTTGAGCAAGCTGAATCACAACCATCACATGGTCTTAAAAAAAAACACACACACACACACATACACCTTTTGGCAGTTACAGTTGTTTTTTCCAGGTCTTGTTTCTGTGTGTGTGTGCGTGTGTGTGTGTGTGTGTGTGTGTGTGTGTGTGTGTGTGTGTGTGTGTGTGTGTGTGTGTGTGTGTGTGACGTCTGTGTTGTGGTCTGGCATGTTGTGTGTAGCGTAACCTAACCTGCTACTGGTAGTTAGACAGGTTGATGGGTGCTAGTCGTGCCTGCTACTCTGTGTGATGACGTCTGGTGCTAGCGTTAGCTTCACATGGTCCCACCGGTTCAGAGTCCTGCAGCAGAGTAATGGAGGCTATTGTACCGCTGCTCTCAAGACACACTGACCCATAAAGAGGAGGTCAGCGGCGAATGAATAGAAGACCATGTGATCGCCCCACATCTCAGCCAGACAACATTTTACAAATTAACCACACACCACTGGGATTAAGGAAGGTGGTGTGTGTGTGTGTGTTTTATCATGTGATTGTCTGGACCTTTGCCAAGTTTATTCCCAGACAAGGATAACCTATTTTCACAATAAGTCGAACTGTTTAACCGATTCTATGTCTGTATGTCCAGGCTTTAAAGACAAAACTGTATCCATAACTTATGTAAAGTTTCAGTGGTTTCAAACTAGAGAGCAGCTATGGAAGCCGTTTCTGTGCTGACCAAGCTGTGGCCACAGAGAGGCTGAATGTGCGCGTCATGGGACCCACATGGATGTGTGTTGTGTATACCATTGTTAGCGTGTGTCATTAAGCTAATGCTGGGTCTTGGTCTGTTATCGAGCCCCTCCCTTTAGACAGAGCAGATAATTTAATTATGTCTGCTCTCTCCCACGTCTCCTCTCTCTTCTCCCTCTCAAGCTCTTCTCCCCTCCTCCCCTTCTGTCGCTTTCTCCTTCTCCGTACCTCTCTCTCCCTTTCCTCTCACTCTCGCTCTCTTGCTATCTCCTTTCTCTCCCTCTCATCTTTCTCTCTCTCCCTGATTGGCTATTTCTTCCTTCTTCTCTCCCCCTCTCTCCCCCTCTCTCCCCCTCACTCCCTCTCCTTGCCACGCGTCACTTGTCTGCTGAACGCCACAACACTGCAATTCTTCAGCCAAGTCATCCATTCAATTAAGACTCATTGATTGATTGACTATTGATTCTTCCTGTCCTTCTTTCTTATCTTTCTTTCTCTCTGTTTCTTCTCCCAGTCCAGTAATCTGTGCTAATGGACTGAGGTCATTCGTGTGACCATATGGAGCTATTTTGTGAAGGTGCCATCTTGGGAGGGCGAGGGACTGTAAAGATTTAATCCCCTTTTCAGAAAAAATCAAGCTATTATCCCATTTAGTGGCCTTTAGAGTGCCCATGTGTTCATGTCATAGGCTTTTTGTGTTGGTTACAAATGAGTCTTTATTCTATCCATACCTTTACTGAGGATAGACTGCAGATCTGCAGGGCAACAACCACACAGTTTGCAAGTGCTTACGACATAACAAACCTCAATGATAACAACAACAACAACAACAACAACAACAATAATGATACTAGCAATAGGTATTGACAGCTTCACTGTGAATACCTAATAATAATAATAAAGAATCCCTTCAAGTATCATTGAGGTTTGTTATGCCAGAATCAACTTTTTAGAATAGAATAGAATAGAAATACTTTATTAATCCCAAACTGGGAAATTACAGGAAAATGTTTCAGCTCATTCTGAAATGATCAAAGCCAGATGTTTCCTCCTGTTAGCCCCAGGCTCCATTTGCTGCTCTCGGTATCATCTTAGCTCCACGTCCACTACAGAAGCTAGGTCTGCTGCTAAATGACCCCCCCTGTGCTGTGTCCTCTAGGTGGCCTAGCAGGGGGCATCGAGATCTGCATCACCTTCCCCACTGAGTATGTCAAGACACAGCTTCAGCTGGACGAGAGAGCCAACCCGCCCAAATACAAAGGAATTGGTGAGTCTTTTCAGCCGCTGTTCTTTGGTGAGTCTCTTCAGCCGCTGTTCTTTAGTGAGTCTCTTCAGCCGCTGTTCTTTGGTGAGTCTCTTCAGCCGCTGTTCTTTGGTGAGTCTCTTCAGCCGCTGTTCTTTGGTGAGTCTCTTCAGCCGCTGTTCTTTAGTGAGTCTCTTCAGCCACTGTTCTTTTATCAGAACACAAGCTGAGGACATTCAAAGGGTTTGTTCAAATTGGAGTCTCTAGTTGTTTTCATTAAAAGTTGTATTGTGAGTTTGGCTCTCCCTTCACTGATTATACTGGCCGATAGAGTGGATCGCTCGTAAAAAGCTGTCCATCTGTCCTTGCATTCAAAGCTCTGTTCCTCCTTTACTGTCTGGGAATGTCCTGTCTGTCTATCTGACTGTCTGTCCATCCTCCTTACCTGTCTCACATCTATTCCCTTCTGTTCGTCTTTAATCTTTCTCTCAAACATCTCTTTGGAGCTAATTATCCAATTTCCCATCATGCTCTGGTGCATTAGTGATTCTAGCATGCTGTCAGTGTGTTTGTTTAAGTAGGGTTAGTCACACACACACACACACACACACACAGAATGTTGGAGTTGGCTGGTGCTGGGAGACTATCCTAACGAAGCAGGCAGCTGTTGCCTTGCCCTGCTCAGCTGTATGTTCCAACATAATGAGGTACCTGCATGGAGACTCATCAGCCCGTGTTGTCAATATGTGGTGGCTCAGCTGATGTGTGCACAGAAGAGTCTCTTGCAAGTGGTTGAAAGCAGTGAAGGAAGGAAAGAGTTGTTTATGAAATAAATAGTATTTTTTAATGAATAAATGAATAATTGTGCGTGTGCCTGTGTGTGTGTGTATGGGTTCTCCAGGTGACTGTGTGAAACAGACTGTACAGGGTCATGGTGTTCGTGGACTGTACCGAGGACTTAGCTCTCTGCTCTATGGATCCATACCGAAATCTGCTGTTAGGTATGTAACGTGTCACACGCACATGCACACACACACGCACATATCGGCTGAGGCTTTCTATGACAGCACTTACATGGGTTTCTAATGTCATGTATTCCAACATGCACACATACACACTGTAGAAGAAGAAGAATTACTCATTTGATCCCGTGAGGGAAATTTGGTCTTCTGCATTTAACCCAATCGTGAATTAGTGACACACTCAGAACACAGTGATGGTGAAGCACACAGTGAGGTGAAGCACACACTTAAACCCGATGCAGTGAGCTGCCTGCAACAGCGGCGCTCGGGGAGCAGTGAGGGATTAGGTGCCTTGCTCAAGGGCACTTCAGCCGTTTGCACTGGTCGGGGTTCGAACCAGCCACCCTCCGGTTACAAATCCGAATCCCTAACCAGTAGGCCGCATCTGTATTCACAGAGATGTGTAGCATTCATTATGAAGACAGTATCTAAACCAAGATGAGCATTATAAGCCGGCCTAATTTCAAAGCAGATGTTTTTGTTTACCTGGGACCACTAGCTCACGCACACACACTTATTCTAGTCCATTACCCACAATGCAACACTTAAAGGCCACGCTCACCTTCTTGCCTAAATTTGTTTTGCACAGAAATGACATTTATCACCGTGCGCACACATGCATAGACACTTACCATAGCAAATATGCTCCTTGTGTGTGTGTGTGTGTGTGTGTGTGTGTGTGTGTTTGTGTGTGTGTTTATGTGTCTTTCTGAGCATGGATATTTATGTATCAAGGTTTGCTATTGGGTGCATTGTAGGTGTGTGTGTGTGTGTGTGTGTGTGTGTGTGTGTGTGTGTGTGTGTGTGTGTGTGTGTGTGTGTGTGTGTGTGTGTTTGTGAGGACTGTTTTGCATGTGTGTGCACCAAGGGAGTGTGTGTGTGGGGGACTTGGGGGGATTCTGACAGAGGGTCTGTCTGTTCAGTAGAACGACAGGCCTAGTCAGCCGAAGCAAGCTGCCACTCAGAAGGAAGCACAGAGTGTGTTTGTGTGTGTGTGTGTATCTGTTGGGTCTGAATGGTGGTGTTTCTGAGTGGGTGATCCCTCAGGCTAGGGCACACATCAGGGAAACATGTTATGGCCTTTATACCTAAACTACTTGCACTACTGTCTGCTGTTGACAGTTAAGATGGCTTGAAAAAAGATATTTGTGTGTGCATGCTTGTGTGTGTGTGGTGCAGGTTGTTGTTGAATGTTGAATATGAATGTTAGGCACAGAGCAGTTTCAGTCGTGACACACGGACGTGTAACAAAATGGAGACCCCCTCGTCTCCACCGCCCTCGCTGGCGTCATTCCTTCTCTTAATCCAATTCACTCTTTCATCCGCCCATCACCCCTCCCAGGAGCCCGCCGCCTCCAGCCGCCCCCGCAGCACCTTGTCCTGCAGCATCCCATTAGCTGAGTGGTCCACTGTCCTGCAGCATCCCATTAGCTGAGTGGTCCACTGTCCTGCAGCATCCCATTAGCTGAGTGGCCCACTGTCCTGCAGTGAGTCTGGACCCTGTATAGCAGGGGTCATCAACTCCGTTTGTCGGCAGACATTGTGAGGGCCAGATGCTTTCGTAAAATAACGGCTCCGGGTTATTTTCGTAAAATAACGGCTTCTTCGGCGTGGTACCGAAGAAACAGACAAGGTTGCGTTTGACCTTTTTTCTTTGGCTCCTCCTCTCCACACATCTACATCACTGGCCTCCTTCCCTAATGACCTCCTGTCTTCCTGCACTGCTGCCATCTTCTTCAGCAACAACCCCCCCCCTCTCCTCATCTGTGGTCCATCTTATCGGGGAAAGACTGAACTGACCTTGTAGCTAGTGGGTGCTCTAATGGAGGGGCGGGCAGCGTTCCATGGTATCCTTGGCGACCGGGATGACTCACTGAAAACTGTGGCTCTCAGGGTTCCAATCAGCATCCTTTTTCTTTTTTTTTACTGTTCTTGGCACTTTGTACGTTTAATTTATCAAAGACATCCGAGGAATCCATTCAGGTGGCTGCAGTGCCATGGCAGGGCAGTGAGCTGCTGACTGAGTACTGAAGGTCCGGGTGTGTAAACTGATGACTAATGAACGTTTCTGGGAGCTTTGTTTGTTAAGGTGTCACTCAGGTCAGCAGGAAGCAGAGCGTCTGCGCAGGTCTTTGAAGGAATAGAAACAAAGATGGATGTGGTCCATCTTGTTTTTACGGCAGAATCTGCACGGTCCGACTTTAGAGAGGCATTTCATTTAATAAGAAATATGAAGGCGTTTGTTGGGCTGGCGGCTTGCCTGCAGCACAACAAAGCATTTATCAAAACTGTCAACCTCACCCTTCCTCACTGTAATGGGTGCCGCCGTCACAATCCAGTTCCACCTATAAATAGCCCTCCTCACGCAACACACAACCTCTTAACTGATGACTGAGATTTTAAAACAATAACCCTCCCTCCCTCTCTCTCTACCTCTCCTTCTCTGTTTCTTTCCTTCTCTCTCCCTCTCTTTTGTCCCTTGTCTCTCGCCCTCTCTCTTCTGGCCTCCTCCTCTCCTCCTCCTCTCCATGGTTGGACCTGTCAAACAGCTACCATGGTAGCCGTTAGCTTGGTGGTTAATCAGGCCCGGCTACTTGTGTCTCTGACAGGGAAGGAGTCTAGCGCCGGCTCGATAAAACAACCTCTGATGAACTCAAGGTTCACTTCCTGTTGTTCTACTGCTATTGATTCATCGTAAAAAACCTTTGAGGTTAAAGGGTTATTATTGTGAGGTTTGACAAACTCAAACCATGCAATCCTAACCATGAATCCTTGGTGTGTTTGTTTCTGGTGTCTCTCTCTCTCTCTCTCTCTCTGACTCCTGTCCAAACTCAATACTTGATCTTGTCCTTCAGGTTCGGGGTGTTTGAGTTCCTGAGTAACCACGCGAGGGACGCCTCCGGCCGCCTGGACAGCACCAGGGGCCTGCTGTGTGGCCTGGGGGCGGGGGTGATGGAGGCTGTGCTAGTGGTCTGCCCCATGGAGACCATTAAGGTGCAGCTCCTGTGTTTGTTGAAGGGTTATCAGGTTCTACTTAGAGGAGTTGTATTTCCATTATTATCTGTTACTTTTTGTCTTTAAAATTGAACTAAAGCAGTGAACTTCACAGTTGTGCCTTAAATACGACTTATATTTAGTTATATTTCATGTTTCATATGTTACGTATTACATTTCTGCATCAAAATCTATTTTTCTAAGGCCTGCATGTCAGCCTTTCAGCTGTGAGGTATGAAAAAACCTACCATGAAAGGATTGAACCATTCGTTGAAAAGTTTCAATAGAGTAGAGTTTACAGTCATAAAGGTTCTGATCTCATTCATAGACGATCTGTGTTCTGTGCCCCCCTCCTGTGTTTGAACCAGGTCAAGTTCATCCACGACCAGTCCTCAGCCAATCCCAAATACAAGGGCTTCTTCCATGGAGTCCGAGAGATCATCCACACGCAAGGTGAAGAACACTGAGTCACACCTCCTAAACACCACTGTGCTGCCCTATCTAGACTACTCTGCCCATTGTTGTATAGTCATTTGAAGTTATCTTTCAGCGTCCGGTAGTAAGTCCTCTGTCAGGAGATCCTGTTGCAGGGCACATACAGTACATAGGATTTCTGTATCTTCCAAATATGGTTGTGCTTCTTCCTGTGTGGGAAGGCTTGAGTGGGACATACCAAGGCCTTACCGCCACAGTGCTGAAACAGGGCTCCAACCAGGCCATACGGTTCTACGTCATGACCTCACTCAGGAACTGGTACAAAGGTGTGTTTGTGTGTTCATATGTTCTACGTGTTTGACATTCATAGTGCTGATCTATCAGAAAGTGATTTTATGCATGGGAACATGTGGATCTTACTGCATTAGTCATATCTGTTCTTGAGTCGTAATTCTGAATGTTGTGTTTAAATGTGATTAAATACCATGTGTAGCCATGTGTAGCGAGCCTCGCACTCACAAAAATAACGGGTTGTTGCTGCCCTCTAGTGGCGAGCATGAGAACTACAGAATACCGTTAGTTGTGCAATAGGTGCGCGGTGATTAAATGATGTGGATGAAACCCAGTGACTCCTATTGACTTGCAGAGGGGTGCTTCTCTTCCCCAGGTGACGACCCAAACAAGGCAATCAACCCTGTCCTCACTGGCCTGTTTGGGGCAGTGGCTGGTGCAGCCAGCGTGTTTGGAAACACCCCGCTGGATGTCATTAAGACCAGAATGCAGGTATGTGGTGTCCGGCGACCGGGCCCCTGCTTCAGTAGTGTCAGTGGTACTTCAGGAGCTCAGCCAGGGCACCTCGTCTCCGGGGTCACCTGGGGTGCAGGTGGGGGTCTGGGAGATGGATGACTTATAAACTATACATATTTGATGGTGCATTTTATTATTCAAATAAATGTTAATATATATGTAGCGTAGGTACATTTAAAGGTGGTGAAAGCGATGTGTAGACTGGTTTACACTGGGTATACTGATTTAAACTCTCCACCATATCTCTCCTGAACCTGAACCTCATCTCCTTTCAAGGGTCTGGAGGCTCATAAATACAAAAGTACGGCAGACTGTGCCCTTAAAATCCTGAGGCACGAAGGTGTCAAAGCGTGAGTACACACATCCGCACAACAGTCCTTACAGCTTTCATACTTTCATATAGAGTGCATACTTCTCCTGGTTTTCACACACTATTATTTATCAAGTCGTTTCCAAAGTGTCATGTCAGTTTCGATCAGTGTTGATGTCAAATGATAGTGATAGTGAGGTTAAGATAAGATATTAAGATAAGATATTTCTTTATTAATCCCCCTTAGGAAAAATTCACATTGACCAGCAGTACATTGGGATAAAGGAGTATAAACAATAAATAGATTTACCAAAATTGAGATAAAATTACATGAGAGCTCTTAGAATAAGATAAAATAAAACATACTATATACATACATAGTAATCATCCTATTGAAGATGAACAGTGCAACTGGTAGATGAGTCTGACTGAAGTGTAAATATAAATATAAATGTTCAGATGTAAATGTGCAAAATGTGCACATTTGTCCTCTCTTTTTAATCTGTTTAATCCTGTTCTTAAATCAAGAACTCATCAGATGATCTGAATAATGTGTTGGTTAACTGTTAACAATCAGTTTAATGTTTGTTGTTATTTTTTTATGTTGGCGTCCCTCCCATATTTATTCATGCGTGTTTTCTTAGAAACACTTTGTTGGTTCTTGTGTGTTGACTTGAAGCAGCTCATGTTGTGTAGCTGATGGAGACAATGGAGAGATGGAGAGACAAACGCCCTGTGTTTGTCTCTCCATCTCCTTCACATAATGTTCTCTGTAGGTTCTACAAGGGCACGGTTCCCCGGCTTGGCAGAGTGTGTCTGGACGTGGCCATAGTCTTCATCATATACGAAGAGGTGGTGAAGGTCCTGAATGTCGTCTGGAAAACAGATTAAAGTTCAAACTTCATTAGTGCAAAATGTTCCACCTGTTGGGTGAACAGGGGAACTGCACCAGTGTGATGGTGTCTGTGAGTATGTAGTTAGACTGGAAACTGTAACCTTGGCAACCACTCCAGGACTTACATGCAGCGTGTGTGCAGAATTATTTTCAAACCATATGCGGCACTGTTACCGAGAATGAGGTGAAGGATGAATGATGTTTTAGATGTTTCATGTCTGTAAGTTCTCAACACTAAGGTGTATTGCACTCCAGTCGTAACCTCCATCACAAAAGCTATGGTGTTTTTATGTTCCTGAAATGCCAATTATTTTTATACAACAAAGATTGTGATTAGATTACTATCAACATCTTAGTTTACAGAAAGCTTTACTATATTTTATTCCAGGTAAAAAAACATTCTATCAATGAAAAAGGAAGAGTCATAATGTAATACAATAAGTATTTATTGAAACTTGAATGTTAAACCTTTGTGGTTGAGATGCTGTTTCCTTTGTAGGGAAATAGCACTTTAAAATTGTTTAAAATTTTAGGTTTGTGTTGAAGACTCACTGTGATTGTAAATTAGGAATTATTAGTATTATTGATAATTTATTAGTACTTGACATCAGAGCTAATTTCATTGTGTCATTGAAACTCTGCAGGCCATCTGGGAGAGATTGCCCGCGGTCATGTGGACCAGCTCATTTTGATGATAACAATAATGAGAATTAGTGAGCCCACAACATACATGTTGTTGGAGTCTGTGGTCCTCAGATCTTCAGTGTGCTAATCTGCCATGACTAGTAGAGACACACCATATCATTCAATATTAACATCAATCGAGTTCAGAGATGCTGTTAAATATTTTGGTGCAATTTTTTTAAAGATTTTTTTTTCTTCTTTTTTTAAGTTTTATTTCCCTGTAATTGTTTCACTCATGTGCCTTCTGTTATTATTTCCCCTGCGGAACCACTTCCTGATGGAACCGTTGTTCCATATGTTCTGTTTTCATGAATCTACAGCCTGTTACATCTCACAGATGTATGACTTTCTGGGACTACTGTGCTGTTGGGATGAATGATGTAGAGTATTGTAACAACCTGATGTAAAGTGCTGTTGGGATGAATGATTTAGAGTATTGTAACTACCTGATGTAAAGTGCTGTAACTTTCTAGAAAAACGTGCTATATTTTAATTTAGTATTGGGACTCTAGTTTGTCTGGGACTCTAGTAGTCTTTCTGTGTAATTTCTCTGGACAAATCAAAGCCTTCTGCTAATCACTGCCAAATATCAAAGGCCGGGCGTTAATGTAAACCACCTTTAATTAAGAGAGGTCTGGTGTGGCATGTCCAGTACACATTCTATGTTATGTTAATTATAGACATTTTTATGCAACTCAAACATCGTATCTGTTTTTAGTTTAAAAAGTGAGTGTGTCATATTATGGGGAAGATTAAATAAACATAAGATAAGCATCTGGAGAGGGTGAGTGATTTTCAATTATTATTTCTTTCAGTATTGTGTTGTTTTTATTGTATCTTATGAATGTATTTACAGTGTTGTTCAGTCCTCTGGGTGCAGAAGATCATGTTTTGACAGATCATAGAGGGGCTTCAGTTTGGGGGATGCAGACAGACAGACAGATGCAGGGGGAGAATGAAACGGGGTTAGGGTTAGGAGAGCTAACAGAGAACTCATTGTTCTGGACTTGGCTTCAGCCCATGTTTGGTGACTCGCTCTCCCTCACTCCCTCGCTCTCTCTTTCATCTCTCTATCTGTCTCCCCCTCTCCATCATTCACATAAACACACGTCTCTCCTACAATCACCAAGCCCCCTCTCTTTGTGAACCCATTGTCTGTTGTGAAATAGCGAGTTATGGTGAGTAATGTTCTCTCGGTAATTGCATGAAACATTCTGTTTGGACGGTGAATAACAGACGGAAAGGGACGATGGACCGTTGTGTTGTTAACGGGACGGTGTGGACAGACCAACTTCTAGTTAAACAGCTGGTGAGGATTGCAGACTGTGATTGCAGACTGATTGTGACTCGTTGTAATGTAAAAGTAACAAGAAACACTCCCAAATAAGCACGCAGTGTCCCGCAGACGGATAAACACACCACTTATTTTGATGAACACTCTTCCTCTTCCTTAACTTTCTCAACATAGACGCAACTTCCTGTATTCTCTCTTCCTCTCCATTTTGCAACTTGTGTGTAGAGTATGTTGCAACTTTTAAAAGTTTGGTAAAGGGGTGGGGGCTCCTTTCATCTCGTCTCACATGTAGGCTATTAACGCAACGAGGTCTTGAGCTTTGGACTGTGGAACTTGGACTAGACAACAAAAGTATAGGCCTACTTTTTTTTTGTTCGAACTTCTGATACGTCTAGTATGCCCCCCCATCCGCCCGCCTCCCCGTGAGAGACAATCTGACCAGAGCCAGTGAGGTGTCAGTGATGGCCTTGTCCTCCGCTCTCCTCCTCCTCCAAACCAAACCTCCTCAGTACCGTGGAGAGCTTTCCTCAGAGCAGAGTGGGCAACATGGTCTCCATGGCGCAGCAGCTCTGCGCCATTCCGCGCGGATTGGAATTCTGCTTTTGATATAAACCGATCTAGTCGCTATCCAAGGTGCTGAATGAGATGTGTAAATACAGACGAATCATAATTTCAGTGAGATTTATACATACTACTCTTCAAAAAAATTGCCACCAAAGTGTTTTTATTGTGCTTATTTATGCTATTCCTGTTACACGTGTTTCATTGTAATCCGATTGATAACCCGCACGTGTCAAGAGAAGTAATATAGGGGAAACAATGCGTGTGTGTGAGAGAGAGAGAGAGAGAGAGAGAGAGAGAGAGAGAGAGAGAGAGAGAGAGAGAGAGAGAGAGAGAGAGAGAGAGAGAGAGAGAGAGAGAGAGAGAGAGAGAGAGAGAGAGAGAGAGAGAGAGAGAGCAGATGGCCAGTACTTTATAGCTCAACTTTCCTACAACGACCACCGTGACATGTGGTCCAAGGGGCGGTGTCCGTTCGGCTGCGGGAGGAGTGTGTACGCACCGCATCTCTGGTTCATGTAGATGCTAGTTTGAAGCCCGGGTAGTCTCAAAGAGGATTTCAAAGGCTCCCTTTTCCTTCAACCTTTAGTCCTAGGCCATGCTATCATTGGACAGACAATACCATTAGAAGACCTGACTTATATTCGATCAACAATTTAAGTCTACGGTGCCATCGAGAGGGACTAAAAGTGTTGAGCGAAGAATAACTCCTCATGGGAGCGCAGGGGGTCGTTTCGCCCGGGTTTGGCGTCATCATGTGCGGATATTTGGCGGTTTTCACCTGGGCTATTATTTCCCAAGTCGAGGCGGGCTGCGGAGACAGAGAAAGCCCAAACTGTTGCACCGGACGGAATAACGATTGTTTTGAGTACACCAAGAGAAAGACGGTCTGCTATTGTGATACCTATTGTCAGAAAACAGGTGACTGCTGTGATGATTATCAGCGTGTATGTCAAATATCTGGTGAGTTTCTGCCTTCAGGCTTATCTGTTCTTGCACGCATGTTCACTTACAATCATCATCATCATCATCATCATCATCATCATCATCATCATCATCATAGTACAGACAGATACCAAAGTGAGGCTACTCTTCGGGGTACTGCGTGCTCTTTACGTGTCGCTCCCCTTGAGAATTACCTGTTTTGTTTTCTAGTGTGAGCCGTAGATGACGCGGAGACAGTGAGACATACTGCACATAGCTGTCTCTTTATCGCCCATTATCACGCTCCCTTATTTCCAGACATGTGAGTTAGTGGACAGAAACATATTGAAGAGCATGCGGCTTCTCGAATAATATGATTATTATGCATTATACTTCACTGTGCTCGATTCAACCCGATGATGGTGATGGTCTGTGTGTGTGTGTGTGCAGGAGATCTATGGATTATGACTAAAAGCCAGGGTGAGGGTTGGCTGTGGGTAGAAGGGGGTGAGGTTGTGTGTGTGGTCGAATACCATTCAACATCACTCACATATGCGGTCCTAATTCCCTCCCAGTCAGGAGGTCCAGAGACATGGATCCTACTGTAGCCTCAAAATTGAGATTCAGCCCCTGCAGATCCTCTGTATAACGTCCCACATGTTAATGGTGATGCTATTGTGATGCTATATATGGGCAAACAGAGAGGAACGGACACCGTGGGAACAGGACTCCAAAGATGGTCAGGGTTACAGTTGAGAGAGAGAGATAGAGAGAGCACTGAAATTGGTAACTTTAAGGCAGCGTCAGTGAAGCAGAACTTCACCTAAAGTACACATGTGAACTCATAACTGCACTCTGAAGTGTATCTAACAGCGGTCTGCAGCGACCACTCCCCAGACTAACAGCACTTCAAACCTTGCAGACTGCCTTCGAAGTACCTTCCTAGTGAGGTACATTGAGGGTGTGTGTAGTGAGCCTATTTTCATTGTTTAGCCCCCCACCCTCTCCAGTGCAGTCTGGAATAAAGGTGTTTACTGTGATCCAATGAGCTCTGGGCAGTGAAAACACAGAGGTCCCTGTACAACCTGATCCAGGGACAGCCCTGTCTTATCATGGACCTGCTAATCTGCACCTTCAGCACAGGACCTACTCCAGAAGGCTGCTGATTCATCTCCGTGTTGCTTCACTGCAGCTGGTGTCTTGGAGGTCAGCGGCCTCACCAGCATGATTGGGGCTGTCAGACAAATAGCCCTGCAGCCTGTTGCTGGGCCCCCGGACCAGACAACCCAGAACGCCCACCACATGAAATACTGTTAACCAGACATTTCATAGTGAAACACAATGAAACCCCAGCAGCTCCAAATCTTTATGCCATATTATAATAACGAGCCACTGTCTGAAAAGTGCTTCAATTATTTCACTTGCATGTTTTGTTGTTTGTGGAATGATCCCAACAGGAGCAGCAATTCAGCAAAATACCGTGTTGTTTCTTTGGTTTAAAGAGGAAGTTATGAAACTGGTGAAGAGAGCAAAATGGAATAATTAAAGACTTCTGGTCTGCTGCTCCTTATTTGTTGGGGGTACCTTGTTGACCAGGACCTTTGAACCCGGTCCTGAACAATAACAAGATGCCAAAAACATAAATTTCTTTGTATATTTCTCCTTTCCTTTTTCATTCTCTCTTTCTTTCTACATTTTGTTTGTTGGTTCTCTCTCTCTCTCTTTCCCCTCTCTCTCTCTCCCCCTCTATCTCTGTGCAGCCTGAGTGTCTTCATCTTGCCATCCTATAAACAACACAGGTCTTTTGGGTTAGCGCTCCACTAAAGTGGCCCCTCATGTTGTCTCACCCATGACTTGGCTCTGTTGTTGGCTGATCCTACACCTGTGATGTGGAGCCTGTGTTCTCTCCGTCACAGGCTGTCATTAGCCCTTTGACAGCAGCAGGTGAGCAAAGGCCCAGAGAGCTTGACATCAGAGGGGAGACAGAGAGAAGGAGAGAAACAGGGCTGGAATTTGGTTCACACCCTGGCGAACACCAACACAGCCTGATACCGGCATGTCTGGACATTCTCAAAGTGTGGCGGTCTAAATGAGTTGTGTTCTGTAGGAGTGTAATCCCCTGCATCTGCATTTGGATAACATCTTTGAGTCAGAAACCAACCCTCCAGCCATTACACCAGAGACCTTCTGTCAGTTTGACGATTCCTTCTGTGTGATCTCTCTCTCGTACTCCCACGTGGCCTCTCCCCACGCCGCACTACAGACTGATGCCGGGGAGGAAGGAGAATCTCTGGTGTCAGCTTGTTATCATTTCCACAGGAGAATGCACTCCCTCCTCCCCCCTCCCCCCTCCCTTAAGAGGCTTGCTCACCTCTCCAGTGTCCCGCTCCACGCCTCCCCTTGCCAGAACCGCCCAGTGTGTTCCGTTGTCACTGATGCTGTCCTCCCTGCGCCCTCCCTCTTCCTCCTCCTCCTCCTCCTCCTCACACACAGGCTGTGTGAGGAGGAAGATGTCCGCCTGGAAGAGTCGACGCTGGCCAGCTGTTGCAGCCATGCAGCCAGTGCTGCGTCACACATCTGGAGTGGACAGAAAATAGAGAAGGAAATAGAAACAACTTTATTTATACCGAGGGGAAATTAGGTTGTCGTAGCAGCAGCCGCAGTACAATACAGCATAAAAACAAAGAAACTGTAAAAACAATATAGAACTCTGTTCTTATATCCTGGAAGTCTCCTGCCTATCAGCTGGGACGGGGAACAACCACACTGCGACTTTAAATCAGACATTGGGGGCGAATGAAACACTGTGAAAAGGACCGGCTGTTCACCGTAGATCTATCGGAAGGATAGAAGGAGCAGATTAACACAGCAGTGTGTTGGCCTACGATACAGATTGTCGTTTTTGGAAACGCACACGTGATGCAAAGTTCATAGTATGCCAATGTGAGTGAATGTCCCTCTGTATTTATTCATTGATTTATGAATCTTTATCCATTGGTTTGTCACCGCTGTGTTCCTGTAGAACTTCCATCTACCAGGTGGGTTGCCTGGTGCCCTGCCCTCAAGGTGTCTGGGTTTGGGTGGAGAGCCGTCATTAAGGTTAGGGTTCAGTCAGGTCTCAGGGTCAGGGTTAGGGTCAGGTCTCAGGGTTAGGGTTCAGTCAGGTCTCAGGGTTAGGTTAGGGTTCAGTCAGGTCTCAGGGTTAGGTTAGGGTTCAGTCAGGTCTCAGGGTTAGGGTTAGGGTTCAGTCAGGTCTCAGGGTTAGGGTTCGGTCAGGTCTCAGGGTTAGGTTAGGGTTCAGTCAGATCTCAGGGTTAGGGTTAGGGTTCGGTCAGGTCTCAGGGTTAGGGTTCAGTCAGGTCTCAGGGTTAGGGTTAGGGTTCGGTCAGGTCTCAGGGTTAGGGTTCAGTCAGGTCTCAGGGTTAGGTTAGGGTTAGGGTTCAGTCAGATCTCAGGGTTAGGGTTAGGGTTCGGTCAGGTCTCAGGGTTAGGGTTCAGTCAGGTCTCAGGGTTAGGTTAGGGTTAGGGTTCAGTCAGATCTCAGGGTTAGGGTTAGGGTTCGGTCAGGTCTCAGGGTTAGGTTAGGGTTAGGGTTCAGTCAGGTCTCAGGGTTAGGTTAGGGTTAGGGTTCGGTCAGGTCTCAGGGTTAGGGTTAGGGTTCAGTCAGGTCTCAGGGTTAGGTTAGGGTTAGGGTTCAGTCAGGTCTCAGGGTTAGGTTAGGGTTAGGGTTCAGTCAGATCTCAGGGTTAGGGTTAGGGTTCGGTCAGGTCTCAGGGTTAGGTTAGGGTTAGGGTTCAGTCAGGTCTCAGGGTTAGGTTAGGGTTAGGGTTCGGTCAGGTCTCAGGGTTAGGGTTAGGGTTCAGTCAGGTCTCAGGGTTAGGTTAGGGTTAGGGTTCAGTCAGGTCTCAGGGTTAGGTTAGGGTTAGGGTTCAGTCAGGTCTCAGGGTTAGGTTAGGGTTAGGGTTCGGTCAGGTCTCAGGGTTAGGGTTAGGGTTCAGTCAGGTCTCAGGGTTAGGTTAGGGTTAGGGTTCAGTCAGGTCTCAGGGTTAGGGTTCAGTCAGGTCTCAGGGTTAGGGTTCAGTCAGGTCTCAGGGTTAGGTTAGGGTTAGGGTTCAGTCAGGTCTCAGGGTTAGGTTAGGGTTAGGGTTCAGTCAGGTCTCAGGGTTAGGGTTCAGTCAGGTCTCAGGGTTGCTCACAGGCTTGCCCTGTGCTGCTGCTAACACCCCGAGCCCAGATAACTACTATTCAGGGTTAGGGGAGGTGAGGGGAGGTGAGGGGAGGTGAGGGGAGGTTAGGGGAGGTGAGTGGGGGTTAGGGTAGGTGAGGGGAGGTGAGGGGGGGTTAGGGGAGGTGAGTGGGGGTTAGGGGAGGTGAGGGGGGGGTAGGGGAGGTGAGGGGAGGTTAGGGAAGGTGATGGGGAGGTGAGGGGAGGTGAGGGGGGGTTAGGGGAGGTGAGGGGAGGTGAGGGGAGGTCGAGGTGCGGTTAGGGGAGGTGAGGGGAGGTGAGGGGAGGTTAGGGGAGGTGAGTGGGGGTTAGGGGAGGTGAGGGGGGGTTAGGGAAGGTGATGGGGAGGTGAGGGGAGGTGAGGGGAGGTTAGGGAAGGTGATGGGGAGGTGAGGGGAGGTGAGGGGGGGTTAGGGAAGGTGATGGGGAGGTGAGGGGAGGTGAGGGGGGGTTAGGGGAGGTGAGGGGAGGTTAGGGGAGGTGAGGGGAGGTGAGGGGAGGTTAGGGGAGGTTATGGGAGGTGAGTGGGGGTTAGGGGAGGTGAGGGGGGTTAGGGAAGGTGATGGGGAGGTGAGGGGAGGTGAGGGGAGGTTAGGGAAGGTGATGGGGAGGTGAGGGGAGGTGAGGGGGGGTTAGGGGAGGTGAGGGGAGGTTAGGGGAGGTGAGGGGAGGTGAGGGGGGGTTAGGGGAGGTGAGGGGAGGTTAGGGGAGGTGAGTGGGGGTTAGGGGAGGTGAGGGGAGGTTAGGGGAGGTCGAGGTGGGGAGGTTGGACGAGGGTTGGAGTGAAGGGAGTTTTCTCCTTAACAGCTGGGCATCTGGGCTCCATCTGAGAGGAGGAGGAGAAAGAGGAGGATGAAGAGGAGTATTGGGGTGCTGGAAATGATGCATGGGTGGGGGAGTAAAGAGAGGGAGGTGTGGAGGCAGAGGAGTAAAAGAGATGACTAAAAAGAGAGACAGATGGGGGCTGGGGGAGACTAAGACTAAAGAAGAAGATAAATGCCACTACTACTTGGAACATGGGGGGTCTTTTGTTATGGAACCCTAAAATGGTAACGGAGAGAGAGACTAAGAGAGAGTGGAGAGGGAGAGGAGAGAGAGAGAAAGAGAGGGGGGAGAGAGACAGAGCGAGAGACAAAGAGAGAGAGAGAGAGTGAGAGAGAGAGAGACAGAGAGAGATGGGGGAAGGGGCGGAACATTTTATCTCTGAGGTTTTTCTTTGACAGACAATGACCAATTTGTCTCTGAGTAACAAGCCTGACCTGAATGTGGCTGAAGGGAGCAGAATCTCTCAGGTCCATTTAGCTGTCAGGACGCCAGACCATCGCTTCTCTATAGATGAGCCAACTGGTGAAGAACTCTGGCAAGAAGATCCAAAGTGTCCTCAAACCCCCTGCCTCCTCTGGCATTGTCTCTTCTGCTTTGGATCTCTGGCTGCTTACAGGTTGTGTTTATAGGTTGTCTTATTAGAAGAAGAAGAATTACTCTTTTGATCCCGTCTCTGCATTGAACCCAATCATGAATTAGTGAAATACACTGAGCACACAGTGATGGCACAGTGAGACACACAGTGAGGCATACAGTGAGGTGAAGCACACTAATCCCGAGGCAGTGAGCTGCCAGCAACAGCGGCGCTCGGGGAGCAGTGAGGTGCCTTACTCAAGGGCACTTCAGCCGTTCGTCCTGGTCGGGGTTCGAACCCCGAACCCTCCGGTTACAAGTCCGAAGCCCTAACCAGTAGGCCGCGGCCGCCTCTTCCGCCTATTAGATCGAGTTATGAGATCGTGTTATTAAATTGTGTCGCATTGCAGTTTTCTGTTTTGTAAATCATCATTGGAAAAGTCAGAGAAACACAAATATACACAACATAAACACAACCAACAAGCCTTTCGCTAACCACAACAAGAACCACAATAACAAGAACCACAATAACAACAACAACCACAATAACAACAACAACCACAATAACAACAACCACAACAACAAACAACAACAACCACAATAATAACAACAACAACAACCACAACAACAACAACCACAATAACAACAACCACACCAACCACAACAACAATCATAACAACAACAACAACAACCACAATACAACAACAACAACAAAAGTTGTTCTCAGAGGCTCAACATGCTCCATTTGTTTCTGTGCGGAGGGCTTATGGGTTCATAGGTCGGAGGTCTGACTTTGTCACTCTAATCAGCTCCAGAGCAGGGGCTGTGTGGCCCTGTTTTAACCCTCACCCTGTGTTACACTGCCTCTCTGTGCTGGTGGCTGGTGCTGGTGGGGGTCGGGGGTCAGCGAGCTCAGGGACCACCACAGCCTCCCAATTACCCAGGGGGTCTCCACTTCCTATGCTCAAGTGTGTGTGTGTGTGTGGTTGTGCTTAAGTGTATGTGGGTGTGTGTTTATGTGTGTGTGTAGTTATGCGTTAAGGGTATATGCGCATGAGTGATTTCTTGAGCGTGTGCGTGTGTGTGTGTATATGTGTGGGTCTGTGTGTGTGCACGAGTGTGTGTCTATGTGTAAGTTCACATGAGTGTGTGTGTGTGTGGGTAGGTGGGTCAGCAGGGTAATACCCTTGTTTCCCCCAGAGCGTGCGAGAACCAGCCGACCCCCTCAGCCCAGGGCAGTGTGCTGCCCACCAGCAGACAACAGCAGGCCCCAGCCTCCCCCCTCAGCCTCCCCCCCTCAGCCTCCCCCCCAGCCTCCCCCCAGCCTTCCCCCCCAGCCTCCCCCCTCAGCCTCCCCCCCTCAGCCTCCCCCCAGCCTCCCCCCTCAGCCTCCCCCCCAGCCTCCCCCTCAGCCTCCCCCCAGCCTTCCCCCCCAGCCTCCCCCCTCAGCCTCCCCCCCCAGCCTTCCCCCCCAGCCTCCCCCCCAGCCTCCCCCCAGCCTCGCCCCCAGCCTGGGCTGCCAGAGAGGCAGCCCAGAGATACGGCAGGGAAAGGAAAGGTGGGGAGGCAGGATGTGGGATAAGAGGAGTGTAAGGGCAGCCTGGCTGGTAGGACCCCGCTGGTGGCTTCCACATGTGTGGGTCCCACTGGGCGGGCCCACCGGGGACGGCTCCTGGGGCTCTGGCAGTCTGGACGGAGACAGGCGCCAGGGGGACAAACCCAAGGCCTCACATTTATCTGATAGATGCTTTGGGTTGTGTGTGTGTGTGTGTGTGTGTGTGGGTGGGTGGGTGGGTGGGTGTGTGTGTGTGTGTGTGTGTGTGTGTGTGTGTGGGTGGGTGGGTGGGTGGGTGTGTGTGTGTGTGTCTGTGTGTGTGTGTGTGTGTGTGCGTGCGTGCGGGTGGGTGTGTGCGTGTGCGTGTGTGCATGTGTGTGTGTGTGGGTGTGTGTGCATGTGTCTGTGTGTGTGTTTGTGGCTATCTGGGAAAGGCGAGTGTCAGGTGGGCAGCACTAATGTGAAGGAATGCAGAGATTCCACAGTGGCTTTGTGGGGGAGTTGTATCACTGAGACCCCCCAGTGGAACCATGGGAATCTGGAACTTTCTTTCTTTCCTTCTTTCTTTCTCTACACACACTCATCTTGTTATGTGTGTGCGTGTGTGTCTAACATTCTGTGTGGTGACTCGTCTGCCTTTGAAGCTGTGTGTGCAGATCGGACCACAATCATCCTCTCCTCGTTCCTTCTTTAGATCTCCATATTCATGGTTAATTTCTTGTTGTGGACTGAAACAACAGTGAGGGCGTCTGAAGTCATTGTTAACCCCCATGCATCAGACGTGGACTGCAGGCGTCCCCTGAAACCCTAACCCCTACGGTGAAGGAGCGCAGTGTTTGTGTGTGTGGAGCCACCACTCCGTGGGGCTCCCAGCGGGGCTCCCCGCGGGGCGGGCGTCTCTGGCCTCTGGCTCCACGTGTCAGCCCTCTCTCTCCCTCTCTGTCCCTAAAGCAGCCATCGACTGTGTGGTGGGTGCTTGGGGGGCCTGGTCGCCGTGCACGTCTCCCTGCGGCGTGGGCAGCACCCAGAGGACTCGCCAGGTGTCCGTCCCGCCCAGGAACGGAGGGACGCCCTGCCCCGACCTCCGGCAGCGCCGCGGCTGCTATGGAAACGAGGCGGTGTGCAGCACAGCTAAAGGTGAGGAGAAGGTTGACCCTTACTGCAGGGGACAGTGTGAATGTGCTGAGGGAACCCCTCAAGGGCTGTGGAGTGAATGAGCAGAAGATGGAGAAAATAAAGAACCCAAAGGAGCGCCCCTCCCTCCATACTTTTCACCCTGCCATTAAAAGTTTTTTGCATTCATGCACCTTTAGCAACTTAGAGCTTTTGTAGTTTGAACACCTCTTGTAAATGCTAAAGGTAGTATAGATTAGTATATGAGTCTTTTATGGTTGATACTGTTGCAGAGTGAACTTTTATTTTTAATCTTTTATTATTATCTCTTTTATTTTGGTGTTCACCGTCTTCTCTGCAGCTACATCATATCAGAGGCATCTGCTAAGTTCTCCTACTGTTGACTTTGTGACCAAACTTGACAGACTCAAGATAAGCATCTTGGGTCTGGAACAACATGGTGTTATCAGTTAAAGAAATCCACATAATTGCTAACAAGTTTTGTATCTTAAGTCTACTCAAGTAAACAAGCAACACTGCACCACGAGTGCGTATTTCTCGACTCAAACTTGCAAAAAGGTTATTTAAGCGTCTTTGTTTGCGATGATCTATGACTATTTACGTTTTTACGTTTTACTGTTTGTTTTTATGTTATTGTAGAGGTGGCTAAAATCCTGCCTGACTCCTTCAAGCGGATCTTCAAGGACCCGTGGAGGCGACCACACATGCTGATGCAGGAGGAGAAGGCCAGGTAGGCAGAGAAGCATCACCATGTGACTACAGAGCCAAGTTACCTCCGCTGCTCAGGAGGGCTGATATACAACAAAACATTCTTAAGGCTCATGTCAGATATGATTTGTGTCATGGGGAACTCACACAATTGGAATTCATGTGAAGATTCTCAGATATTGTTTTGAATTTGGCCTCAACAACGCAGAGTTCCAGAGGAGCAGAGATGGAATGGTCGAGGCCAGGCAACCTCAAATTACCGCTAGAGATTATTTTGACTGGAGAAGATGAACACTGCTGAGTATCTGCAGGATGACCTTTAATACACGGGATGACCTTTGAGCTGTGCTGATTGTGGTACAAGCACAGACACACACACACACACACACACACACACACACACACAGACACACAGACACACAGGCCAGAGTGTTTCACTCCAATTAAAGCTGACATCGGATAGCTTTGTTTTCCCCGAGACACTAAGCTCCAGGGGTGGAGGAGACATGACTCATACATGACAGCATTAGGCTGATTTTGCATAAACATCTGGTCCACCACTGACAGCTGTTGGGGAAAAGGACTGGCACATAATGTGGCACAGGCCATGGACTATGGTTTTAAAGTTTTAGACATACAACTCTGACTGACTGGGTGAGGGAACAGAAAGAAAGTAATCCCAAAACATGATCTCAAAAAGTAACAAAAAGTAAAAAGAAAAAATAAAGTTATCTAAAAAAGTAATCCTAAACGGTAACCAGTACCTTTCAAACAAAAGAAAATGATAATAAATGAATAATTATAATAATTGTAGATTTTTTTGGGATCTTTTGATGTGTGGTGCTGTTGAGCTCAATTGGTGATCTAAAAAAGTAATCAAATAAAGTAATGAACAAAAGTAATCCAGAAAAGTAGTCTATACCTTTTACAACCTGGCTTGTTTGAATTTGTTTTATTATAGGTTTATACGAAGTCCAACCTTGGAGACCTGCTTACCAGAAATACAAATGTCGGACCAGAAATACAGATTTGAAAACTTGAGATGAATCAGGGGCCAAGCTGTTAGATGTGACCAATCCAGAATATTAACAATAAGAATCCTTACAATAAAAATATTCACAGACACTAATCAGTGATTACGTAATAATACAGGCACTGTACGCAGAGCACAGTAGATTGACAATATCCTAAGCAAATCTGATTACTTGTGATTAACATGGCAAACAAGTTTGTAAAACTTAAATGTAAAAAGGGGAAATAAAGTTTAGAAGGAAAGTGTTTTTTGTTGTTTGTTGCAAATGCATTTCCCTTAAGGGTCTTTACGTTTCACCATTTCAAACATTGAAACACAATCTGTCATCAATGTCCTCTTGCAAGCCCCAGGGACAGGTGCTGCCTTCCAAATTAAGTTGTTAACAGAGTCTTGAGGGAGCATTCAGGGAGAAATGCGAAGTAGGAGCCATATTTCCTTTGGTGCCGACATCCCACTGGGAACGGTCTTTAGCCATAACTCAGTAGCATCATTGACCAAACAAACACAGCAAAAACATTCTTAAGTGGGTGCCAAAAGTTACAGTGAACTGGAAAACATGCTTTCATGGTTGTTTTGGAAGCCAAGTAAAGGGCGTGGTAGAAGGTTGTCTCTGCTGGCGTGACCCCGCTGGAACGATAAACTGATCCTCCACGTCTGCTGTCAGGCCTCGATCAAAGGGAACGTCGTTGGCTGGACTGCCACTGGACCTGAGAACATCTGAGGTCAAAAATGTTTGCAATGGCATGTGATTTTGGAGCATAACATGGGAGTTGAACAAGCGGTTCCAGTATGTTGCTTGCTACAACGCAGTGGGGGCTTCTGCATAAAATCACAACCAGCAGCTGTGATCCGGCTCAGCGTGAAACTGGATCCTTCGGATTTTAAGCACAACAAGCCACAAGCAAAACGCAACAGGGGACTGGTAACCCGCAAACGTCTAGAGGAGCTGTTGCACTCGTTCACCAGCCTGTTCTCTCTTTCTCCTTTGCCCACAGTTACTGCGTGTACCTGCGGGTGAAACAGTCTAGCGCCGCTTGCAAACTGAAGCTGTGGAGCGCCCAGCTGGTCCGAGAGCGGCTGGTGTGTGCAGAGTGCCAGAGCGATGCCATGTCCAAGGACAACCGCTGCAGCGGAGACGGCATCGAGAGCACCAGGTGAGCCCTGCATCGCCACCAAAGACTCAACATCCGGACACAACGTTCACAGCCTTCCCACTATGAATGGGGTTGACAAAACGTGTCTCCTGGGCCGATGAGACAGACGCAGGAAGACATAATGAGGACGTCCCCCGATGTGTGGGGGTTAATCCACCTGAGGCGCGTCCACTCTTGTAGTAGTAGAAAGTAATGATAATGATAATAACTATACACGTGTCCAGTGAATTTAATATTCATAACTATTACGGTGTTTGCACAGTGATTTACGCTGCTTTTAGAGCGCCATCCCGTGGCAGAATTTTTTCCCCCTTTTAACCCCTGCCTTAGGGAGCATTGAGGTATGTGCCTACCAAGTTTTGTGTTAATCGCACTTGCCAATACGGAGGAATAAACTTCTTGATTTTAAAGAGCGCCCTCTAGTGGCAATGACCGGAAATTTGGTAGCTAGCATGGAGGACATATTCCGAGGTAGGGACCAAAATTTCGTGTCGAAAGAATATAGCATTGTGGAGATATGGTCCACTTCCTGTTTTTACAGAAAATTGACAAATCTAACATTTTTTATAACGCGCTGGCTTAAGAGAATTTCAACATACTTTATATGGTGTTTTTGCATATTTCAGTCGGGACATGCTACATGTCAATTTTCGTGCATATCGGAGAAAGCCTGATGGATTGAGGCTGTAAACGCTGTTTTTTAGTTTTTGCGATTTTGCGCGAAAACGAAGGCAGGCGGACTTCCAACACGTTGACACAGCGAGGTGCAGCACGTTTGCCCGAATCCGTAGATGTAACGTTTTTGAATGTGCGCCAAATTTTGCGGAAGTTATAGGCGTTACAGACATTGCTCATAAACAGCGCCACCTAGAGGCTTTCCTAGTGTGCGACATGAACGTGATGCCTAGAATATAAAATTTTTCACCAGGCCTGACAACTTTGCCAAAAAAAATTGAGTTTTCGTATATGTTCAGGGGGTTAAAATCAACTTCAAAGTCTGCCGAAATAATAATAATAAAAAACAGACCAATTTCAAAAGGGACCTCGTCCTGTTTCACAGGCTCGGTCCCTAATAATTCATTGGATTTATATTGCGCCTTTCAATGACCCAAGGACACATACAAAGATAGGGTGTAGAGACAAACAGGGGGTGGTACGAGGGAGAGACAACAAAAGCAAGATGGAGTGGAAAACGGGGGAAGGGACAGGACAGCAGTAATGGGTAGGGGAGGTCATAGGCTTGGGAAAAGAGGAAGGTTTTCAGACGGGACTTGATTGTGAGGAGTGAGGGTGAGTCGCGGACAGGTTGGGGGAGAGTTCCAGAGTCGGGGTGCTGTGCGGGAGAAGGCTCTGTCGCCAAAGGATCTGAGTTTTGATCTGGGTAATGTGAGGGAGAGAGTGGAGGAGGATCGGAGGGTACGGATGAGGAGGTCAGACAGGTGGGGGGGGGGCCAGGTGGTGGAGGGCTTTGAAGGTGAGGAAGAGTGTCTTGAAAATGATGCGCTGTTTGATGGGGAGCCAGTGGAGAGAGTGTAGAATGGGGGTGATGTGTTCACGGGACTGGGTGTGGGTAAGGAGGCGGGCAGCAGAGTTCTGGACCAGTTGGAGTCTATGGAGGGAATGACAGGTGATGCCAGTGAGGAGGGAGTTGAAATAGTCGAGAGGGGAGGAGATGAAGGCGTGGATGAGGGATTCAGCAGCAGCGGGAGAGAGGCAGTGTCTGATTTTGGCGATGCGGCGGAGGTGGAAGTAGGAGGTCTTGACAATGGAGCTGACGTGGGGATCAAAGGAGAGGATCCAGGAGAATGCAGAGATTGCCAGGGGGAGTGAAAGGTGAGCAGGGTAAGGGACTCCAGCGGGTGACTACAATGTGTGACCCCTGTTGCAGGACCTTCTGGGCGGCGGCGTCCGTGCCGGGGTGCCACGGTTCCTGGGCGCGGGAGTCTTCGTCTGAGGGCTGTCGCTGTGCGCCGTACTCGCTGCTGTTTGTGTGAGCAGCAATGATCCCACCTCTCCTCTGGTGGTTCAGCGGTTCATGACCATGAACCCCTTTCTATACCCCAACCAGGCCGCCTGGACCCCCCAGGAGATCAGCAGTGTCCTGCCATTTTATACTTCGCCTCATACTCTCTACTCTGTATACACACGATGACTACGCCTGATAATCAGAAGCACACACGTTCTTGCATTTAGAAATCAATATTCTTTTGCAGCCACAATTATTTCCATTTCTCCTCCAAAGCACAGAAATGCCTATATGCATTTTTACCTCTGACTCTTTGCTATCTACCTCCAATAATGCAACTGCATTTGATGCTTAATGTATAAATATATAAATGTCATATTTTGCTTTATACATTTTCTACTTATGAGTTTGTATGTGTAATGTGTCTCTGTAGCTATTATTATGTGTATCCACCCGTCTATTTAGTCTGTCTCCTTTTCTAGATCTAGTTTGTTTCATTTTACATTTTGCCACATTGATCATAACAAATCACCTTCATCCGAATGTACATGCTATCTTAGAATGTGTCAAAGCAGTCGACTCTCAGGTGTTCCAGCATGGAGATTTTGTCCCCCCCCACGAGGACATTTCTGCCGTCAACAAGGCTGTAAAACTCTAAAAAGATGTCCAACCTAAAGCTACTTGGTGTTGTGGTTATATAAGCTAGGGTGGAAGAGATTCTGGTGACAAGGAGTCCAGCAGTTACCTTCAGATTTGGTTTCCCCCCTGTCTCCGCCTCATTAAAAAATAACAACCAAAAAACCTGACTTGAAAGGGGAGTTTTAATGACACTGCAGAAGTCACAGCTAGGCTCCCTGGCTGCAGACTAGCTTGTTGTTTCACTCCCTTTTCTCATTAGCAGACTCCATCTCCTCTCTGAGCACATCCGTCAGTTCTGCAGGACGGCCAGAGTGTGTCAGCTGTCCCGCTGTTACATAAGGCCACTGCTGTGTGTTTAGCATGTCCACTAAATAACAGCCTCTGGCCAGTGAGCACACGTCTCTGGCTCTGGTATTCTCGCTAGAGGATGGGTTTCAGCTTCTGGAGACCGACCTGCAATGTCTTTCCCTTGTTTATGTGTATTTATTTATTTTCTTTCCAAGCAAGCAAGGATATTATTAGGGCAGCACTGCATTCTCTTGTACACGGTGGTACAAAAAAATACAAATAAACAAATATTCAGACGCTTTTCTTTCTGTCGTGAATCACAGATAGTTTACTTATTGTTAGTTTGCATCACATTCATGGAAAGCTTTTGAAAGTTTTCTTTTTGTGACTTAAAGCGATAGAATATGTCATCAAACACTGCAGTTAACATTGTTGACGGTGGACACAGCGGCGCTGATGTAATTATACCCTCGAGTCGGACCCGTGCTCACGTGGACCAATTACATTTTCAAAGGGTGTCTAGTGGGACGCTCAGAACAAAAAGCAAACATGAATCTGTTAACATATTGGGGTGGAATTCTTGGCATTTCTTGGCGTAGTAAAAATGGAATGTGAATTTGTATGAAATCACCCTGTGTGTATAATACTGGGTTATTTTCCTTTAATTCAAGGATTGTTTAGACAGGCAGAAGGTGAGGTAAGAACGAGTGAAACTCTAGTTCCCCCGGTAAGCACCCTGTTAACCCAAACCCTAACCCAGCCCTATGCTCCTCAGAGACACTGGGCTGACATCTTCTCTTTAAGTACAAAGTTTGTTATCCCTGATGTGTTCACTTCAGATAATTTCAGTGTTCCAAAGACTGACCCTGATATGGCCATTAGCAGAGCCAATGATGAAGACATCGATTCCTTACAATCGTGAGCCACGCGCTGATTCTTGATTCATACTTGTGCTAAAGACCATTAATCGCTACTGGAAATTATGATGACTGACCCAAACTAAGGTTGTGAGCTGGTTACCTCTCAGAGTGAAACATCACCATCATCAGCCCCCGCCTCCCACCCACCCATCTCCCCTGGGTCAGCACAACCCATTCTTCCCTGGTTCTGCAACAGTGGTGCTGCCGTGTCAGTCCATGCAGCCCCTCTGAAGCTGGCTTTAACCCCCGCGTGGCCCAGTGCCGCTGAAGGCCCGTCTCTGACCCGGTGCCTGATTGGCCCCGACAGTGGTGTGTTCTGGGATTATGCGGCTGAAAAGAGCAGCATTCCATCCCATCGGCCTTTGTCGCCGTGCGGCCATTGTTTGCTTATGGCAAGACAGCTGTTCAAAGAGCGGCCGGCCCCCACGCCCCCCACAGGGCCGGACGCATTTCCGCTCACCGCTGCCACTGGCCTGCTTAGACCGGTACCTTAAAAGAATACATGTAAAAGTTTATATACTATTATTTTTGCATATGTATGTTGGTGGACATACAGGCAGAAGGCAGACAGATGGACAGACAGGTATGCAGGCAGACAGACAGACAGATGCAGTATGCCAAGTGAGTTTTCTATTTTTCTTCTTTCGTACAAGTGTGTATCTGCCAGGCTCTACTGTAATTACCAGTGCGTCCTAATGAGGGCCCTGCAAGCAGCTGGGCCCACTCAGGAAGAATGCTAATGAAGGGCTAGGCCGCCGCTGTTGATGCAGGTGACGCACAGCAACACAGCTGGAAGACTGCAGCGCTAAAACACAGACTTCCCCTCGACTGCATTGAACAAATGAATGAAGCTACCATAGCCGTAGCCATTTTAACTATGCTGGATCACAAAAAGAAGGTGAAAAGACAGATCAAGGTTGTGGAAGCCTTATGTTTAGTCATGATGTCAGTGTATGGTGGGGTTTGTGTTAAGCGGTGAATGGCTGATTTTGTTCTTTTGAAGAGCACAGCTGAACCTCCTCAAAGAAAGAAGCAAAAGCTACATCGGCCAATGTGATGTTCTGTTATCTTGGATGTTACCACATCTATGGAGCTGATGTCCCACATTACCTTAGTTCAGGTAATGCTAAGCATTGTAATGATTTGATATGTGAATGGCGCCGTACCATGGCGACTCGGTGTTGCTCTCCATTTGTTTTGTTTACGTACTGTTTTGTGTACTTCTGGAGTCATGCAATGGACTTATTCGGTATGACAGAGCCGAACTCATTCTCATTCGGGACAACTTGCCGGTCTCACAGTCTCTCGTTTTAGATTTACCACCTAACCTCCGTCGAAGACGACCGAAACAACAGCCGTGGAAGAGGGGTAAGAGAGGTGGAGCACTAGCTCGGCTGAGACGCCGGGGTCACCGTCCAGCTCTGCCGAGTCTCATTCTATCCAACGTTCGCTCGTTAGCAAACAAGAAGGACGAGCTCACCTCTCTCATCCTCTCCCAACGGGATTTTAGAGACTGCGCTGCCATTTGCCTGACAGAAACCTGGCTGCACGCAAATATCCCGGACTCCGCGTTTCAACAAGAAGGCTTCATGTTCCACCGGGCGGATCGCACCAGTGATTCACTGAAGCAGCGTGGTCGCGGGGTCGGCATCTACATCAACCAGAATTGGTGTTCAGACATCAAAACCCTGTCGTCCAGCTGCTCACCGGATCTGGAACAGCTCACAGTGAAGTGCATCCCCTTCTACTCGCCAAGGGAAATCCCCTCTATCATCTTCTGCGTTGTCTACCTACCACCAAGTGCAGCGGCAACCTCAGCTACACAACAACTAGCTGACCATGTCTACACCGTGGAAAACTCCAACCCGGACTCTGCCGTCCTGGTGCTTGGGGACTTCACATCCCCACCAGGCTCGACAAAACACTGGACCAGTTCTACTGTTCCATTCCGGAGGCGTATCAGGCTCTAATCAGAGCAACGATCGGTGAGTCTGACCACAACACCATATTTCTTGTCCCTAAATACAGACAGAAACATCCAAGCCAATCATTAAGAGGGTCAAGAGAAGCTCTCCTGGGGCTATAGAGATGCTACAAGACTGCTTTGACATCACTGATTGGGATGTTTTTAAACCCGATCAGGACGGTATAGACAGTTTCACTGACTGCATAATGTCCTACATCTGTTTCTGTGAGTCTGTGTGCATCCCCATCAAAACTGTTACCAACTATAGCAACAACAAGCCTTGGTTCAACAAGGAAGTTAAGCGCCTGTGCAAGGAAAAAAATGACGCATTTAAACGTGGGGATAAGGAGCAACACAAACTTCTCAAATACAAACACCGCAAGGCAATAGTTGCAGCTAAAGCCAACTATAGAGTCAAACTTGAAAACAAACTTCAAGATCATAACATTAAGGGTGTCTGGAAGGGCCTACAGGCAATCACTGACTACAAGACAAAACATCATGTCCTGGACTGCGACCCCTCTCTCCCGGAGAGGCTCAATGACTTTTATTGCTGGTTTGAAAACAATGACGCCCAGACAATGCCCCCCCTCACCTGTTGCGGGACGGTCACCAGCCCTTCTCCATCCCAGAGCACGATGTCAGAAGACTGCTCCGGCATCAGAACATCAGCAAAGCAGCAGGGCCTGATTGTGTGACTCCAGCTACACTAAAAAGCTCTGCAGACCAGCTTGCCCCCATACTTACTTACATCTTCAATTGGTCTCTCGACACAGCAACAGTACCTGCCTGTTTTAAAATTGCTTTGATTATTCCAGTGCCTAAGAAAAATAAAATAACCTGTCAATGACTACAGGCCTGTTGCTCTCACCTCTGTTGTAATGAAGGTTTTTGAACGCCTAGTCTGTAGGTACTTGTCACACATCACACTAGACCCTCACCAATTTGCCTATAGGGCAAATAGGGGAGTGGATGATGCAGTTTCACTTTTCACACATTCCATTTTGCAACATCTTGAATCTAAGTCCACTTATGCCCGGGTACTGTTCATTGATTTTAGCTCGGCTTTTAACACCATAATTCCTGCCAGACTGTACAACTCTCTCCTGGCCATAGGAGTTAATGTTCCGCTTTGTCAGTGGATCTTTAATTTCCTGTCCTGCAGGAAACAGTGTGTTAAAATCCAAAACAATGTGTCATCACTCAGGGTTCTGAACACTGGCGCCCCACAAGGGTGTGTCTTGTCCCCCTTACTATTCTCTCTCTATACAAACAATTGTACATCTACATCGGCATCTGTCAAGCTGTTAAAGTTTGCAGATGACACCACTGTCATAGGCCTCATATCTGAGGGAGACAAATCTGCCTAGCGGTGTGAGGTGGCACACTTAGTGAAGTGGTGTGAAGTCAATAACCTTATTCTTAATGCAACCAAAACCAAAGAACTCATAGTGGATTTTAGGAAAAAGGGAAGCCAACACCAACCCATTTCCATCAATGGCCAAGATGTTGAGTGGGTCTCCTCCTTTCGCTTCCTAGGCACCACTATCCACCAGTCCCTATCATGGAACCTGAACATCAGCCTCATTGTAAGTAAAGCCCACCAGAGACTATACTTCCTCCGTCAGTTGAGGAAATTTAGGGTCAGTCAGGCAGGCATGATCCACTTCTACCGGGCTGTGGTAGAAAGTGTGCTTACCTTCTCCATCCTGGTTTGGTACGGTAGTGCAACCAGTCAGGACAAACAACAGCTGGAGAGAGTAGTACGCAGAGCCTCTAAAATAATAGGCTGCAGTCTGCCCACCATAGCCTCACACTATGACACCAGAATTGCCAGGAAAGCAAAAAACATCATCTCTGACCCCTCCCACCCAGCATACCACATGTTCACACTCTTACCATCAGGGAGGAGGCACAGATGCATATCATGTAAAACATCACGCTTCAGAAACAGTACATACCTCCAAGCTATACGTCACTTGAATATGGTCTGATATCAAGCACTGTTTGCACCTGTAAGGTTGTCCCTCATGCACAAAGCACCTTGAATGACCTCACTTTGCACTACTTTGCACTAATATCTGTCCCATGCATTACGTCTTGTCTGTGGTTTTTGCTGTTGTGTTTGTTGTTATGTGTTGTATGTGAGCGCACCAAAAAATATTCCAATCAACTGTATTGTTGTAATGCTGTTGAAATGGCCATAATAAATAAATCTGATCTGATCTGATCAAGAGCCAATCACCAAAACTGATCTTTAATTTTTGCTAAGACTTCTTGCCACTAAACAATGGTTTTGATTTGGTCTGACATGATCTGAGTGGGCATGGTAGGCTGCTGATACAGAAACCTCCCTGTAGTGCAGCCTGGGAAACGCTGACTGGTACAATCTGATATCATTATCTGATCATTATCACCAGTTGGCCAATATCTGTATACTTACCCGAGCAATCTATTGGATGACGATGCCAAAGATGCCGCAGAGACACTTTCGCCCCTTGGGGCCTGCGCTGTCAATTGCTTCAATCAACATTGAAGGCTTCTCCAGATGCAAGGCAGACATACCCGCGACAATGGTGAAACGCTTCGACATAGTGTGCATGCAGGAAACCCACATTGGCCCTGCTCAACACCGACCCGCGCTGCCTGGAATGAAGCTGGTAGCGGAGATCCGCCACAGACAGTACGGATCAGCTGTATTCAGCAGACCAAACCTCATGATTGAAGAGGTCTGCACCCAGGGCTCGAAATTAACAATGTCCCGACGTCCCTGGGACCATAAAAATAGCTCCCGGGACGCAATGGATAGATGTCTGGGCCAACTCTGGGTCAGTAGAAAAAAATTGAAAGCAAATTTTAAAATAAATATATTTTTGCATAAACGGACGAATTGCAAGCACAAAAGTTACTTTTTTCGCCTGAATAAAATATGAACAGCGAAACTACAAGTCTTGACCTGACGTAATTGAATGATCTCCGTCATGATTGTTATGGTTACTGTTAGTGTAGCCTAATGAACTCTGGGATAACGTTACACATTCAGCGCGATGCACTAGTCAGTCACGACCAAGCCTTGCACTGCATTAGAAAAACAAAAAGCTGGCTAAAAAAGCCCACTTCAGTGGCAAGCCCTCTAGAAGAAACAAGCCAAAAGGAAATAAGCCTCAGGACGACGAACGAAAAGACATGTATGCGGATCGTTCATCATGTGCCACTCCGGTAAGTTCACGTTAATGTCAACCTGCATAGCTGCTAACTGTGTAGTGCTTGATGCTGGCTAACGCTAGCAGTTGAAATTATGGCTTACTAACGTTATAAAATGCGACCCTCGAGGTCTCATGTTCTTAATAGTGTTGTGTGTGATAATGACGTGACATACAGGTAACATGAAAATTAAGTGTAATTTATGAGCCTATTTCCCTAATTCTCTGTCAGCTCAGCCAGTCAGTACTCAATTTAGCTAAATGTTGGACGCTAGCAATTTAACGTTAGTCCTTGAGCCAGGAGGGGTTGGCCAATAATATCACGTACCATCTGTAGGGAATAACAATCTCATAGCACAGCACCGAAGGGCAAATGGAAATCATCACAGTTGCCCTCCCAAATGTCTCTGTCACATCAGTGTACAAACCCCCTCAAAGTCCATTCTCCCATACCGAACTGCCAGACAGATGCAAGAGGAAATCCCAGATCAGCATTGGGGACTTCAATGCCCACAGCACATCGTGAGGCTATAAAGAGAACAACCGAGATGGAGATGCAGTCGAAGCCTGGCTCGAGTTGAAACATCTGACCCTGATCCATGATGCCAAACTGCCAAAATCCTTCCATAGTGCCAGATGGAAACAAGGTTATAACCCGGACCTTGTCTGTGTGAGCAGAGAACTAGCATCCAGAGCAGTGAAAGAGGTCCTGGACCCCATCCCCCACTCACAACACAGACCCATCACTTTAACCATCCAATCCGTTCTCCAAGCAACAACCGTCCCCTTCCGTAGAAGGTTCAACCTGCGGAAAGCTGACTGGCTGTCATACCAACAGGAGATCGAAGACTCAATCCCCAGCATCCCACCACACCCCAACAGCTATACCACGTTTACAGACCTGCTGAAAAGGTCAGCCAGACGACATATCCCAAGAGGATGCCAGACCGAGTACATCCCCGGGCTGTCAGAAACATCTAGTGACCTACTCCAAGCCTATCACACGGCATACCACGAGGACCCTGTCTCCTCCACCACCACGGAACTCGGAGAGATCCTATTAAACAACGTCGGGGAAGATCACAGGCTAGTCTGGAATGAGCTGATAGAAAACACCAACATGACCAACAACAGCAGGAAGGCGCGGGCCATGATTTGCCGCCTTGGTGCAGACCATACCACACCACCCACACTTACAACAGTCACAGCAAACTCGGTAGCAGCACAGCTGGTGTTGAACGGGCACAGCCAAACTCCCTGAAGACCCACAGGAGAATACCACCAGACAATGGTACCAGACCACCCACAACCAGCAAGTACCCTTACCAAGCCCTTCGACCCAGAAGAACTTGAAGCAGCACTGTGCTCACTGAAACCTGGGAAAGCAGCAGGAATCGATGATGTACTGGCGGAAATTATACAGCACCTGGGACCAAAAGCAAAGACCTGGCTCCTAGAAATGCTGAACTCATGCATGGCAAAGAAAACCATCCCACCTGTATGGAGAAAAGCCAAGACTGTCGCTATCCCTAAACCCGGAAAGAACCCATCATCGCCAAAGAGCTACAGACCGATTTCCCTCCTCTGCATAACCTACAAGCTCAATGAGAGGCTATTACTCCAAAGCCTCACACCACTTATAGACTCCAAGCTTACTAAAGATCAAGCTGGTTTCCGTCCTGGTGCTCCTGTGCTGGGCAGCTACTGAACCTCAACCAACACATTGAGGATGGTTTTGAGCACAAACTCATCACCGGAGCAGCTTTCATAGACCTCACCGCTACCTACGACACTGTCCAGCACCATGCCATGATATGGAAACTTCTGGACATGACTGGTGTTGACGCATTGTTTGGTTCGGTGAAAGGACGCGTGGCTCCTTAAGCTGGCGTGCTCTCGTCTCCGTCGCCGTGTAACCAAACACTTATGTCACGGCCTTTCTGAGGTTTCCAACTAACTACTTAAAGGCCGTCGACCTAGTGAACTGGTCTGGATATTTTTACGCACTTTCAATAATCCAAGTCCAAGTAAAGTGATTTCCAAGTTTATTTTCCAAGTTGAAGTATGATGTTTGCAGTAATCCAAAATGTTAACGGTTTCCAGAATGATACGTTATTATAGCGAAAATGTAAGTGAAAAGTGGTCAAAAAAGTATATCGCGACCATCACTAGATCAGACCCCGTACCACAACCCAGCGAACATACTAATAGGTTGCACCTGTCACGTACCAAGGAAAAGTGACCAATCCCAACCAAAATACAGCTAATTTGCATAATCGTCAGCCACGTTACCAATTAGCAAAATGCGCAAGACAGAAAAGGAAAGAAATATGCAAAAACAAACAAAATCCCAAATAACTAAACTAGACATTCCATAATAAAAATAATAATTTGAGACATAACAAAAATAAATCATAATCATACCAAAACGATGTGATATACCAAAATGGCTGCCACATTCCGGCCCCTAATTCTTGATTATCAAGCAATTAAGTAATATATTAGCAGCCATAACTATACAACACTATCTTTAGGCAAGATCTAATTCATAAACATTCAACTCAATATATCACTAATTGCATTACCACATTCAAGCTCAATACATCACTGTTACATACACATTTCAAAATACTCCTTTTTTTTTTTTTTCATGTAGTCCATGATGTCTTCAGGAAAAAATCCCCAAAAAGGGCTTCAAAAAAGGTGTGAAAGTTCATAGTTCAAGGTTATTCTAATGTAACATGGTGTGTATGCTTGTGTTCAAAAAGATGTATGTTGCATAATGAGGTGTAGAGCACATCAGTAAGTGAGTATCAGTGTACATGCAGAGTCAGAGGTTCAAGCACATGACTCAGTTGAAGGTCAACGTTCACCGCTGCCTTTACATTACCTCCATCAGAAGGCAGATTTTGTTGATGGGCTTTTCTAACTCATTTGTTTGTGTCTTCACACGAACCCGCCGAACGAACCCTTGCGAGTCTGCCATTGCCTCAGTGATGCGTCCAATGGGCCAAGAATTTCTCGGCGCCGCTTCGTCGACA
Organism: Urophycis tenuis; assembly: GCA_036785325.1. Classification (NCBI taxonomy): domain Eukaryota; kingdom Metazoa; phylum Chordata; class Actinopteri; order Gadiformes; family Phycidae; genus Urophycis; species Urophycis tenuis. Next base: position 1,703,098 of record JAXIVH010000050.1, on the reverse strand, counting down.
ATGAGGACCACATCTCCAACAGCAAAGTTCCTGCGAGCCCTATTCCATTTGTGCCGCTCTTGCAGCATGGGCAAATACTCCTTCACCCACCTTCTCCAAAACAAGTCCGCAATGTATTGGACTTGCCGCCAACGTCTCCGAATGTAGAGGTCCTCTTTCCGGAACAATCCAGGTGGTAAGATGGGTTTGACCTTTAGCTGAAGTAAGTGGTTAGGAGTTAACGCTTCAATATCATTTGGATCATCAGACGAGGGTGTGATTGGACGATCATTCAATACGGCTTCTACCTCACAGAACACCGTCTGCAAAGCCTCGTCATCCAAGATTTGTTGTTTTACAACTGAGCATAACACCCTCTTGGCCTCCTGCACCAACCGCTCCCATACACCTCCGTGATGGGGCCCATGTGGGGGGTTAAACATCCATTTGATTCCATCTTGCATTAAATTACTCTGAATTTTGTTTTGATTCAGTTCAGAGATGGCTTGTTTTAACTCACGGTTGGAGCTTACGAAGTTTGTTCCGTTGTCGGAGCGGATCTCCTTGACTTGTCCTCTGCGGCAGATGAATCTTCTTATGGCGTTTATGCACGAATCTGTATCAAGGGAATATGCAACTTCCAGGTGGACTGCGCGACAGGTTAAACATGTAAATAAGACACCATATCTTTTAGCAAGGCTTCTGCCCCTCTTTACTTCCAATGGCCCAAAATAGTCTACACCTACATGTGTAAATGGAGGGAGATCAGCTGCAATTCTATCAACAGGAAGATCAGACATCTTCTGCATACCTGGTTTTTGCCGCTGTCTCTGGCACGTCATGCACTTCTTGATGATTTTTCTCGCAGCCGAGTTGGCTTGAGGGACCCAGTACTGACGACGCAACGTAGATAGCATGTGGTTCCTTCCTCTATGGCCAATCTTTTCGTGTATGTGCTGCAGAATTAGCTTAGAAACATGAGTGTTTTTAGGCAGAATTGCAGGGTGCTTGGTATCTTCAGGCAAGGCTGCCTTGCTTAGCCTGCCACCTACCCTCAACACGCCATCGCTGACAACTGGATCAAGCTTATACAGAGGGCTTGACTTCTTCACAACACTAGAGTGCAATGCAGTCATTTCGTCTCCATAATGCAACTTCTGTACAAAGCATATTATGGCCTCCTCGGCCAAAGCCAAGTCATCAGCTGATAGCTGTGAGTTCCATTGCTTTTCATGCTTAGCACAAACGTTTCCATTTGTTGTGCACTTCTGTTTTTTCTCCTTTACTTGCTGCTGGAGCCTTTCTTTAAGCTTTAAAATCCATGCCACAGCTCTTTTGAGTTTTGTCCAACTGGAGAAATAAGACAATAGCTTGTTGGTGGGACACATTTCCTGCTCCAACACGGCTGCACACGACTTACTCACTTCTCTCACCTCAGGGTCATCTTCTAGGTGGACAGATGTTTCATTCATGGGTGCAGGCCACTGACACTGAGCTTTTGTCAGAAACTCCGGTCCGCTGATCCAGGTTGAGTTGAGGAAAGGGCCTACTTTCATGCCCCGAGAGGCTACATCTGCAGGGTTCATCTTGGAGCTGATGTATCTCCACTGTGTGACTTCAGACAATGCCCTAATGGCCGACACTCGATTGGCTACATAGGTTTTGAACCGTGCAGTTGTATTTGCGATGTACTTTAGGACAGTTGTGCTATCTGACCAAAAGACTGACTGGCTTAGACTGAGCTCTAGTTGAGCTGAGAGCATCTTGTCTATACGCACAGCTAGAACAGCAGCTGCAAGTTCCAGCCGTGGTATGGTTACTTGTTTAAGGGGTGCTACCCTTGCTTTCCCAATAACAAATGCTACACATACCTCTTGTCTGCTGTTAGACAGCCTAAGATACGACACAGCACCAAATCCAATTTCACTTGCATCACAAAAGTGATGTAACTGAGCTTCTCTTATCTCTCCAAAGTCTTTGGGGGTAAAGCATCTACTTATGCTAAATGAGTCAAGCAGAACCAAGTCATCCATCCATCTTTTCCATTCTTGTGCCATCTCCACTGGTATTGCTTCGTCCCAGCCAAACTTCATCTTACACAGACATTGCAGAATTTGCTTTGCAGTAAGAATGACTGGAGCCAGAAACCCCAAGGGGTCATAGATGGAACTTACGGCAGACAAAATGCCACGTCTTGTCAGTGGCTTGTGCTTGTTGGTGACGCTGAACGTGAAGGCGTCGCCTTCCACATCCCACTGGACTCCCAGAGCCCTTTCCAAGGGAAGCTGGTCACGGCTGAGGTCCAGAGTCTTTATCCCTTTGGCATGGTCTTCCTTCGGGATCTGGGAGAGGACGGTGCGCTCATTGCAGGCCCACTTGTTGAGCCTGAAGCCCCCCCTGGCACACACCTCTGTGAGTTGCTGGTAAAGAGAGATGGCCTGCTGCACAGAACTCACAGATTTAAGACAGTCATCAACATAGAAATTATGTCTGATTGTATTTATGACTTCATCTGGATACAGACCTTGATTGTCATCAGCAGTTTTTAACAGCGCATATGTGGCACAGCTGGGGGATGAAACCGCTCCAAAGATGTGGACCAACATTCTGTGTTCAGCAAGCTCTTTGGTTAGGTCGCCATCAGGCCACCAGAGGAACCGCAGGTAGTTCTCATGCTGCTCAGCTACCCTCACCTGATGGAACATACCCTTGATATCGGTTGTCATTACAATTGGCCCTTGGCGAAAGCGGATGAGAACACCTAGCAAGGTGTTCGTCAGGTCTGGCCCTTGCAAAAGTTCTTTATTCAGTGAAGTTCCAGCATAAGTTGAGACGCAATCAAACACAACACGCAATGTTTTCTTTTGTGGGTGGCAGACACCATGATGCGGTACATACCATACTTTTCCTTCCTCATATTCCAGCTGATCATGAGGGATCACTTCTGAATGGTTTTCTGCATTGACATTTCTCATGAAATCTCTGTAATCTTCAAAGAATGATGGGTCTTTGTTGAATCTTTTTTGCAGATATAGCGCCCTCTGCTGAGCCACCTGCTTGTTATTGGGCATACGGACCTCAGGATTACGAAATGGCAATTCTAAGTGGTAATGGCCATCCTTTAACACAGCAGAGTTTGACATTATATCCATGAACTGGTTATCCTCCACAGACTTTTCAGTTTCTTCTCCACAGTTATGCTCCACAAAATCCTGATTATACTGCCTAACGAACATTTTTTCCAACTCACTTATAGAGATGCGGTTCACTTGCACAGACGCAACCCCAGGCCCAGCATCATCTAAGGTATGATTGAGTGGACCATTAATGACCCACCCAAGTCGAGTTTGTACAGCATAGGGCCCATTACCCTCACTATTAACAATTTTCCAGGGTTCCAATGCTTTTGGACAATTAACACCAATAAGAAGCCCAATGCCTGCATTAATTGGCGTTAACTCTACATCCTTCAAGTAGGGCCAGTTTCTTATCTGTTCCTCTTGAGGAATGTTTTCTTTAGTGACTGGGACTGATTTTTGAGTATAAACATCAGGTAGTTTAAGGTAAGTTTCATCATTGATGGCAGCTACTTCTAATCCAGCTATTTTAAAGCAGCTTACTGGCTTTTCTTGACCCATAGTCTTGAGCATGATTTCTACCTTTTTTCCTTTTCCGTGCAGCTGGGCCATCAGTGCTTCGGTGCAGAAGGTTGCCGTGCTGCCCTGGTCGAGGAAGGCGTAGGTTTCCACGATTTTGGTTCCCTTGTCCAATTTCACCTTCACAGGAACAACCGACAGTGCACAGGTTCCGGACCCATTGTGACATCCAGCGTCTTTTCCAGCATCTAAGGAGACTAGAGCATTCTGGAGACATTCAGATGGCTTTGGTGATTCTTGCGGGGTTTCTATGTGAAGAACAGTTGGATGGTTCTTTAAACATGTTTGGCATGACAAACGTTTGGGACAGCTCTTACTCATGTGTCCTTTCACGAGGCAACCAAAACACAAACCCCTGCTCTTGATAAATTCCACCTTTTCTTTGTTAGGTCTCTGTTTGAATGAATCACACAGATCAATGGAATGTCTTTTGTCACAAAAAATACAATCGTTTTCAATTGCATTTCCTTTTTCAGGTCTTGACTGGTTATGGCTGGACTGCAGCTTACTATTTCTCTGTTCTGATACAGGAACAACAGTAGTAGCAAAGTTGGCTTTGTGTTTGTAAACTGGTTTTGTGGTTGTGTCCCTTGTGTTCTGAGCCTCTCCGTAGACAGGATCCAAAGCGGCTTTTGCTTGCTTCTCCAAAAACTCCAGGAGGTCTTGGAGGGATGGCCTTCGGTCACACCTTTCACCGATGTTGACGACTGCCACTCGCCATCTATCTCGCAATCTGAAAGGCAGCTTAGACACAAGAACTTTCATATTCGTAGCATTTTCCAGCTCATCAATAAAACCAGCTTCGTTCATGGTGTTAAAACAACTTCTTAAAAACAGTGCATAAGCTCTTAATGCATAAGCATCATCTGGTTTGATAATGGACCAATTCAGTGCCTTATCAACGAATGCAGATGTTATTCTCACTCTGTTTCCAAAGTTCAATTCAAGCTGTTTCTTTGCTTCAGTATACGCAGTCTGTGGCTGCATGTGCATGCAGCTTTGTACCAGATTCTTCGGCTGACCTGCGGTAAATTGCTCCAAGTAATACAGTCGATCTTGCATATCGTCTGTTTTGGACTCTATTCCTTGTTCAAATGCTTTAATAAACGATCGAAAATGCAGAGGGTTACCACCAAAAACAGGGATGGTCACAGGTGGCAGCGAAGACATTTTCTGTTGCTTTACAAGGATCTCAGTTATTTCGTTATGTTTGCCCATAACCTCTGCAAAAGCATCATAACTAACTTCAACCGGGCTTTTCCCAGTACTTTTCCTTTCTGCCTTCACATGTGTAGCTTGCTTGGTTGAATCACCAATGGGGAACGACAAAGCAGATGGTTTAAAACTCATGGATGTCATTTTTGTAGCCTTTTCTAACGGTGGTTTTGCAGATTTTGAAGTAGTAGCAGGAATAAGATATTCAGTATTGGAACTCACCACGCTACTGGAGGCTGACGCTTGAGACCTGCGTTCACTGGCCTGCTGGTCATGCATTGATGCGAAGACGCTTACTTTTGCGTTTGCAACAGCCAAGTCTGTCTTTAAAGCAAGTGCTTCCTTTCTTGCTTTTAAAGGTTCAAAGGTTCAAAGGTCTTTATTGTCATTTGCTCAACAGATACAGCGTACATGTTGGCAATGAAAATCTTAAGTCCCAGGCACCCCAAAACAACTCAATAAGTGTCGCAGCTTTTCTGCTTCCTTTTTCGCTTTTAATTCCAATTCTTCCGTGTCTTGTTTTGCTTTTAATTCCAATTGCTCACGTTCGAGCGCATGCTGTTCCTTAAGCGCGGTACCTTGGCCAACAACGCAGCGCGCGCCACTTCAGCCTGAACGTGCGCGCTGGAGACTCTAGAAGATGATGCCGACGAAGAACTTCTCCTGCTGGGGGCTACCGATACCCTACTAGGCGCCTTGGTTGCGCCAGCAGAGGTCCCGGCGTCAGCGCTCTCGTCCGCGATATTATGGCCTACTTGAGAAACGCTGTCGTGCGGATGAACAGACGCATTTAATTCCTCTGTGTTGTCTTCATCGCTTTCCATCCATGTATCCATTTGCTCAATAAACTCCTTCATTCGCATCAGTTTTGGCTCATACTAGTCGTTGTGGTCCGACTCTCGTTCTTCCTCATTTCCCAATGCACTCTGCACAGCCACTTGTAGTTCCATGAATTGTTCGAGGTATTTATTAAAAAGGTCCATATGCTCACAAATCAATTGTTTGGGCTCCCTGGCCTCTTTTAAGGTTTCAATTTCATTGCGTTTTCTGGTGAGAACGCCCAACTTGCCTCTTCTTGTGTTAATTAACTTAAAAAGCTCTCGCTCTTTTTCAACAACTTCGTCCGGGTCCGACATCTTCACAACTCAAATTAAATCCAAAATAATAACGGCTTCAGGAAGCTTAAATTGTCCAACTCAAAATACGCTTTTACTGCGCTTATTTCTTAATGAATCAGTAATCCAATTGTCCCGTCTTCATTGTATTCCCGACATGTCGGGTCGCCATTCACAAACAATTCACCGCGTGTAGTCCTAGGCCTTTACTCCCAAACTTGCGGGTTTCCAATATCCAAACGAAAAGTTTCGTTGATTCAGGTAATTCCAAAACGAAATCGAAACGAAAGAAATATGCAAAAACAAACAAAATCCCAAATAACTAAACTAGACATTCCATAATAAAAATAATAATTTGAGACATAACAAAAATAAATCATAATCATACCAAAACGATGTGATATACCAAAATGGCTGCCACAACTTATGACTTTCAAAAGTCCACAAAACGATTGTCCACACTCATAAATCTGAGCGGATATGTCAATCCATTTATTACTGTTGAAACAAAAATCCAAAACAACGAAAGCAACGTCTCCACCTCAGTCATGCCACGGTCAAAAACAATTATACCTCTGTATGCGCCACAGCTGTAGCAGTCAGTTTGGCCCTTAATAACATGTAAGTGGTTCTCACAGCGCCACCCCGTGGCTGCTGCTTGAAATGGCTCCAACAACTGGCGACCTCAACCTCTGCCAAATCATAAAAAGTCTCCTTAAAACAGATGCTTCTTCGTTCAACTAAACAACAAGAGCAAATGGAAAGCCCAAAAGAAAGGCCTACCACAAGGCAGCATAATGGCCCCTCTCCTCTTCAACATCTACATCAATGACCAACCACTCCCCCCACAATGCCGCCATTTCATCTATGCTGACGACCTCTGCATCACCATCCAACAAGAGAGTTTTCACAAAATGGAATCCGTCCTGGAAAATGCCCTCCAAGAGATGTCCACCTATTACAATAACAACCACCCAACCCATCCAAAACCCAGCTATGTAGTTTCCATCTGAAAAACAGAGACGCAGGAAAAGAACTGAGCGTCTCATGGGATGGCCACAAACTCCTGAACCGTCCCCACCCTGTGTACCTTGGAGTCACACTCGACAAGACACTCTCTTTCAAAACCCACCTCCAGAACACCAAGGCAAGGTCAACACCCGCATTAACATTCTGCGCGAACTTGTCAACTCAAAATGGGGCGCTGATCCACCAACCATCCGTACAACAGCCCTAGCCCTGTGATTCTCCACAGCTGAGTATGCCTGCTCAAGCTGGAGCCGCTCCCACCACACCAAACTGGTAGACACGGCCCTCAACGACACCTGCCGCATCATCACGGGCTGCATAAAGACAACGCCGGTCCCAGCCTCTATGCACTGGCCGGCCTTTACCCCCCCTCACATCAGACGTTCCATCGTCGCCCAAGGTGAGCGGAGAGCACAGGAGTCCGACATGAGGCACCCCCTGTACGGACACACAGCACCCCCATCCAGACTAAATTCAGGGCCAGTTTCCTGCATACTGTCCATCCTCTCCAGTCCACCAAGGAAACGGCATGGACCAACATCTGGAGGATTGAATGGCACCAACTCAACACCCGAGCCCAAGAATGGATGGAGAGAGGAATAACACCAACTGAATGCCTCGCCAGTGGACAAGACCTCCCATGGCCGACCTGGAAGACCCTCAACAAACTGCGAGTGGAGCAGGGGAGGTGCAAAGCACAAAAAATTGGGTTAGAGGGGTTAGTGAGTATGATATCTTGTGGGAAGCTAAGCTAAGCTAAGCTAAGAAACTCAAAAGGTCCACTCACCAAATGTCCAGTCTGTCCAGGGCTGGAAAAGTGATGGTGTAATTCCAAAGTTAGAGTTAGGCTAGAGTTAGAGTTAAGGTTAAAGTCAGGCTAGAGTTAGAGTTAAACTTAGGCAGTAAAACCAGGAAAAACATTAAAACTATGCCCAAACGATGGTGTGTTCTGTCCACATTAATGTGACATGGGACACTTTGTTGGGGTTGCCTCAGACCAAGGGCCTAGATTTGCGTGGGGTCCCAAGGACGTGTCCCCACCAATATTAAGGTTGAAACGGAAAAAAAGCGCCTCATGTGGCACACAAAGGGTTAATTTCCCAGTTTGGTACCGCCTTCCAAAATACATCTGAGACAGAGCTGTGTTTTGATTGGCTTAGCTCTCTGTATGCTGTCGATTCAAAGCTGTTTGCTCACTTCACTTTGTCACGGAGTTGCGGAGGGGTTGGACCCAAATGCAGAGAGGCGAGGCAGGCGAGAGTACTTTTGACTCTTTTAATTGTAACCAAAGCACAGATACAGGAACAGACAGACGACAACTCACTTGAACGACGACAAGACTCGGACAAAGACTGAACAGAAGACAGGACTTAAATACACAGACTAATTACAAACCCAAGACAGGTGAGGGAACAAGACACAGGTGAACACGATGGGGCAATCACCAAGGGAAACAGGACACAGGGGAAACACAGAGCAAACCAATGAAAACCAGACAACACAGACACAGACCATGACAAGGGGAAACATAGAGCAAACCAATGAAAACGACAACACAGACACAGACCATGACACACTTGGTCATAGGGCAAGAAAAAAAAGGTGGACAACATCAGAGGCTATTTCAAGAAACAAAGTGTAAAATTGGAATGGTGCTATACTAAATGTTTAACTGCATACGCATCGCATCAGCAGATAATGTATCAAACAAAAGTTAAGTCAGGCGTGTATCATACACGCCTGACTGGGGGGGGGGGTGTCTGGGTAGTGTCCCCACCAAAGCTCAGACCCATGCCATTGGCAGTGAGGCTTCACTGTCACGCTCCTGTGTGTGGCTGACCTGACTATCACAGTGTTGCTTGGTATGATGCTTGAAATGGCTTATTTTTCTGGTCCTTACCTCAGAGTTTTGTGGGTAATTCTGCTCGAAGTGGCCATGCTTGTTTCATAAAGACATTTCACGTTTCCACTTTTGACAAGAGCAACTGTCTCATTATTGTTATATCGCTTTTCATCATATTATCATTCTTCACACTAAATCTTGCAATTAATGGAAGCAACGACTGAAGTTTGAGATTTCATTCAAACTGTATTCCAAAGGTCTACTTCCGTATACCTGCTAGTGTTCATTTCGTCAGACGAGACAAGACTGTTCGTCAACAACCTTTTTTCCATGACTAAGACGAGACGAGACTGCACCAATGTCCAAAAACGCTGACTAAGACTAAATTAACATGCATTATTGTCTACAATCGTCTCTACTTTTTCATCATGAGATAGAATATTCAGCTGTTATGCCTTCAAAATATTCCGAATGAGTTTGTGCTGTTGCTGCCAGCCTGTACTGTGGCTGCAACACGAAACTACATAGAGGAAGAACTACACTGGAGCCCTGCTCAGGACTGTTCTTCATCCCACTCCTGCTGAATTTCTGACCATTACCGCCCACGACCGCAGGGTTTGTGTTACACTCCCGCCCACTCCCGCAGTGTGTATGTCCACTCCCGCAGTGTGTATGTCCACTCCCGCCCACTCCCGCAGCATGTATGTCCACTCCCGCCCGCTCCCGCAGTGTGTATGTCCACTCCCGCAGTGTGTATGTCCACTCCCGCAGCATGTATGTCCACTCCCGCCCGCTCCCGCAGTGTGTATGTCCACTCCCGCAGTGTGTATGTCCACTCCCGCAGTGTGTATGTCCACTCCCGCCCACTCCAACAGTGTGTATGTCCACTCCCGCCCGCTCCCGCAGTGTGTATGTCCACTCCCGCCTGCTCCCGCAGTGTGTATGTCCACTCCCGCAGTGTGTATGTCCACTCCCGCCCGCTCCCACAGTGTGTATGTCCACTCCCACCCGCTCCCGCAGTGTGTATGTCCACTCCCGCCCGCTCCCACAGTGTGTATGTCCACTCCCGCAGTGTGTATGTCCACTCCCGCCCGCTCCCGCAGTGTGTATGTCCACTCCCGCCCGCTCCCGCAGTGTGTATGTCCACTCCCGCAGTGTGTATGTCCACTCCCGCAGCATGTATGTCCACTCCCGCCCGCTCCCGCAGTGTGTATGTCCACTCCCGCAGTGTGTATGTCCACTCCCGCCCACTCCAACAGTGTGTATGTCCACTCCCGCCCGCTCCCGCAGTGTGTATGTCCACTCCCGCCTGCTCCCGCAGTGTGTATGTCCACTCCCGCAGTGTGTATGTCCACTCCCGCCCGCTCCCACAGTGTGTATGTCCACTCCCACCCGCTCCCGCAGTGTGTATGTCCACTCCCGCCCGCTCCCACAGTGTGTATGTCCACTCCCGCAGTGTGTATGTCCACTCCCGCCCGCTCCCGCAGTGTGTATGTCCACTCCCGCCCGCTCCCGCAGTGTGTATGTCCACTCCCGCCCGCTCCCACAGTGTGTATGTCCACTCCCGCAGTGTGTATGTCCACTCCTGCAGTGTGTATGTCTGCTCCCGCAGTGTGTATGTCCACTCCCGCAGTGTGTATGTCCACTCCCGCCCGCTCCCACAGTGTGTATGTCCACTCCCACCCGCTCCCGCAGTGTGTATGTCCACTCCCACCCACTCCCACAGTGTGTATGTCCACTCCCGCAGTGTGTATGTTCACTCCCGCCCGCTCCCACAGTGTGTATGTCCACTCCCGCCCACTCCCGCAGTGTGTATGTCCACTCCCGCAGTGTGTATGTCCACTCCCGCCCGCTCCCACAGTGTGTATGTCCACTCCCACCCGCTCCCGCAGTGTGTATGTCCACTCCCACCCACTCCCGCAGTGTGTATGTCCACTCCCGCAGTGTGTATGTTCACTCCCGCCCGCTCCCACAGTGTGTATGTCCACTCCCGCCCGCTCCCGCAGTGTGTATGTCCACTCCCGCAGTGTGTGTGTCCACTCCCGCCCGCTCCCGCAGTGTGTATGTCCACTCCCACCCGCTCCCACAGTGTGTATGTCCACTCCCGCCCGCTCCCGCAGTTTGTATGTCTACTCCCGCAGTGTGTATGTCCACTCCCGCCCGCTCCCGCAGTGTGTATGTCCACTCCCGCAGTGTGTATGTCCACTCCCGCCCGCTCCCGCAGTGTGTATGTCCACTCCCGCCCGCTCCCGCAGTGTGTATGTCCACTCCCGCCTGCGGTGGTGGGCTGATGGTGGGCTGGGCCGGTCAGAATTCTCCCGGTGGCTTTGAGTGCCCCACTCCCCCGCGGACTATGCACAAACACACCCAAACATTTCATAACTCATTCCCCGTTCCTTTCCCGTCCCGCCATACAATCATTAAAAGCTCCGCTGTCATCCCTCTTCCTTCCCTGTTCAGGTAGCGCAACCAAGGGTGCACACTTGGATGTCCTATTCTCGCTCCATTCATACATCCGCACAGACACTCACCACATGCAGATATTACACCCCTGGAAAAGGGGGAATAAAGAGTGACAAGAGTGATGCAGCTTTCCTCATTGAAGGCGTTTACTCAAGTGAAAATATTACATATTATACAGTACACATTCACACAATTGCAATGTGACAAATTACATATTTGCTGTAAATTCTAACAAAAAGCATATCAGAGACACAATTATCATTTCTGGTAATATTACTGTTAAATGATATATAGCTTTGACTCAGTAATCTTAGTAAATCACACTACTGATATAATAGTTTTACAATAAACCGACTCAGAATCTCTCCCATAGAATTAATGGACATATGCATGCTACTAAATAAACATGTAAACTTTCACAAAGTCTATGAAAATAGCTCAATAAACAATATACAAAATACCTTATACAAGTGCGCATTGTGACGGCCCTGCCTTTATTCTTGAGGCTGTCTTGTGTTGCTGCTCTAATGAGTGTCTGTTTTCTCGAGGTTGATCAGCTGCCCCAATCATCCTGATCGGGAGCACCTGGGCCCGGTGCTCCGTATAAAAAGGGCTGATGACCGCCTATCGGGGTCGCTTGCTTCCCTCGCCAGCGTCCACAACTCTTTTGGTTCACTTTGGCGTTTTGTTTAGGTTTGCTTCACAACACTTCACCTCACATGATCAATACACCCACATCTACACGACTGAAATCACTGACGTGCACACCTCATATTTGCGCTATTTTGGATTATGTTACATAAATATACTTCTTTATTTTGGTAATGCACTGCGTCTCTCCTATTTTTGCCGTGTCCTTCGGGCCAGGTCATGACAAAATGGGGGCTCATCCGTTGGTTTTGCACAATTTAGTGGAATTTGTTTGACGTAAGTTTGTGTGTTGGTTAGTCTGGCTGTGTTCGTTAAGTATGGATTTTGTAATCGGTGCCGGCGGTGGTGTATGCGTTGCTGTGGAGCGTGTTTGTTTGGCGTGCCCGGAGCGTTTGGTTGCTTACCTTTAGGGTGAAGCATTTGTTGCTCGTTTGTGAGCATTTGTAGTGATTAGGAGAGAGTTCACAGTGTATGAATTTGTATGGCTTTTTCTTACCTTAAGCTGGGTGAGTTTGTTTCTTTGGGGCCAGTTTTTAGTTTATTCCAGTGAACGGTGGCCGCGGGTCAAGTGTTGGTCCTTAGTGTGCGTGGAGATCGTAGTCTGGAGCGGAGTTTTCCCTTGTAGGTCTAGCGGCGTTCCCCTTGGGTTCGTTGCGTGGATTGTGGTAGTGTTGTGGCGGCATAGTGGTTAAAGCATTGTCTTGGGAGCATGTCCGTGGCTTTGGGAGAGTTGCTGGCTTGCTAGTCGCTCCCCCGGGTCAGCGGTCTCTAGTGCATAAGTACCCACCACTGCTCGCTGCATGAAGAGGACTTTAACATCGCTACCAATGCATGAAGGCTACTTTGTGCGTAACGGACTGTTGTTTCGGAAATGGGTTGGTGTGGAAAGTCATTGTGTGGGGGATGCGTTTTTTCAGTTGGTTGTGCCGACTAAATTTCGTCCTCTGGTCCTTAAAGTTGCACACGACGAGAGTGGGCATTTTGGTGTCAGAAAAACGTATTTAAACCTTTTGAAATATTTCTTCTGGCCGCGCGTAAAAAGAGATGTTGCTGTATATATTAAAACATGTCATGTGTGTCAGTTAACGGGCAAGCCGAACCAGTGAAACCTGCTCCACTGCAACCGATCCCTGCCATAAGCCAACCTTTTGAATATTTGATTGTGGACTGTGTCGGCCCTTTGCCGTGCGCTAAATCTGTTTTTTGTTGACTGTTATGTGCCAAAGCACCAGGTATCCAGCTGCGTACCCGCTAAGGTCCATTACAACTAAATCCGTGGTGAAGGCACTGATTCAGTTTATTTCAGTTTTTGGCATCCCGAAGGTTATCCAGAGTGACCAAGGGTCAAACTTTTCCTCCCACATGTTTGATCAGGTCTTGAAATCCTTGCACATAAAGCACAATCAGTCATCGGCTTACCACGCACAGTCAGGGTGCGTTGGAACGGTTTCACCAAACTCTCAAGTCTCTCCTGCGGGCATATTGCACCGAGATGGATCGAGACTGGGAGGAGGGACTCCCGTGGCTGATGTTGGCTGCCAGGGAGGCCGTACAGGAGGGTACTGGTCCGAACGACCTAGTTTTTGGGCATGTCGTGAGGGGCCCTTTGGCTGTTTTAAAAGATAACTGGGTGGATGCTGAGCCGCCTAAAAATGTGATTGATTTTGTTAATGGATTCCGGCATCGTTTGTTTGTGGCGACTAGTAGGGCACGTGATAACCTGCAAATGACTCAGAGCAAAATGAAGAAAAATTATGACTGTCATGCAGAGCGGCGGGAGTTTAGTCCTGGAGACCAAGTCTTTGCACTAATGCCTATTGTAGGTTCGCCTTTCCAGGCTAAGTACATCGGATAGCCGTATAGCCGTATAACCGTATAGCCTACCGTCATTGAGAAAAGTTCAGATGTGAATTATTTTATTGCGACACCGGGGCAGAGAAAGTCCAAACAGTTGTGTCATGTCAACTTGCTGAAACCGTTTTACAGCCGTGATAGTGAACCAGGACAGGCTGAGGATGGGGTGCCTGAGCCTGATGACAGTTTGTTGTGGGGTCGTCTGAAAAACTCTGAGTCTTTGTGTAACCTGGACAAGCTGTTGTCTCATTTACCCGAGCCCAGACGTGGTGAGCTCGCTGAGTTGGTGCGGAAGTTTCCCAGTGTTTAGTGATGTCCCTTCGCGCACCAATGGGATGGAGCATGATATTGAGATTGGAGACGCACAGCCGATTAAGCAACGTTTTTATCGTATGTCCCCGCAGAAGTTTAAACACCTTGACTCCGAAGTAGCTTACATGATAGAGAACAATATTGCTGTACCGTCTAGCTCCAGTTGGGCGTCTCCATGTATTTTAGTGCCGAAGCAGGATAAAACACCCCGATTTTATACAGATTTTAGAAAAGTAAATTCTGTAACGAAGCCAGACTCTTTCCCTTTGCCCAGAATGGATGACTGCATTGACAGTGTTGGATCCGCCAAATTTGTGAGTAAATTTGATCTGCTCAAGGGATATTGGCAGGTACCTCTGTCTGAGCGGGCCCAAGAGATATCGGCTTTTATTACGCCATCGGGTTTGTATTCTTATAGTGTCATGCCGTTCGGATTGAGAAATGCTCCGGCTACGTTCCAGCGGTTAATGAACAGAGTTGTGTCCGGGTTGGAGGGATGTGCAGTCTATTTAGACGACTTGGTGATTTTTAGTGATACATGGCACTCTCATCTGCAGCGTATTCGGGCACTGTTTGAGCGTTTGGAAGAAGCGCAGCTCACAGTTAATTTAGCCAAGTGCGAGTTTGCTAGGGCTACAGTTACTTATCTGGGGGGGTAGTAGGTCAAGGTCGTGTAGCTCTAGTCCAAGCCAAGGTTATGGCTATTGAAAAGTTCCCACAGCCCACAACGAAAAAAGAGCTGCAGCGATTTCTGGGTCTGGTGGGATATTATCTAAGCTTTTGCAGAAATTTTTCTATGGTGGTGTTCCCTCTCACTGAGCTCCTGAAGGCTAGGGCAAAATTTGTGTGGTCTTTGGAGTGTCAGCAGGCCTTTGATAATGTTAAGACTGTGCTGTGCTCTTCTCCGGTGCTGGCAGCACCATGTTTCGACCGCGCCTTTTTGCTGCAGGTGGATGCCAGCCAGGTGGGAGCCGGCGCAGTCTTGCTGCAGCAGGAGGATGACCAAGGGGTGGTGAAACCAGTGAGCTTCTTTTCGAAAAAATTCAATCGTCACCAGTTGAATTATTCGGTGATAGAAAAGGAGGCATTGGCGCTGGTTTTAGCATTACAGCATTTTGAAGTGTATGTGGGAGGAGGCGCGCCTCTTGTGGTCTACACGGATCTCGATCTCGATATTCGGCATATTAAAGGGGCCGATAATGTTATTGCTGATGCGTTGTCACGTGCTCCCTTACCGTGAATAGACTCCTTTACCATAAATTGTGACTCTCTACCATGAATTGTGACTTTTACCATGAATAGTGACTCCTTAACCATAAGTGGTGATTTCTTTACTATGAATTGTGACTTTGTGAACTTGATGAATGTTATTTCATGCTGCTTGGGATATGTTCTTGCTGTTCCTGTGCTCTTAATTTGCTTCTCAGGTACCAGGGTTGCTGAGGACAGGAGGGGAAAGAGCAGTACATGGGCAGGGTGAAGGTTGTTTCTTTTCCTTTCTTAGGTTTATTAATTTTGGGTAATTTTGTTTATTTTTTGGGTGAGTAGGTTGTTTCTTGTTGTTGGGATTGGCTGTGGTTTGTTAGTTTTTGGGGGAATAATTTTAGGTTAACTTGTTTAGAGTGAGCTGGTGTTCCCTTTGGGGACACCGAGACGGCCCTGCCTTTATTCTTGAGGCTGTCTTGTGTTACTGCTCTAATGACGTCATTGTCTGTTTTCTCGAGGTTGATCAGCTGCCCCAATCATCCTGATCGGGAGCACCTGGCCCCGGTGCTCCGTATAAAAAGGGCTGATGACCGCCTATCGGGGTCGCTTGCTTCCCTCGCCAGCGTCCACAACTCTTTTGGTTCACTTTGGCGTTTTGTTTAGGTTTGCTTCACAACACTTCACCTTACATGATCAATACACCCACATCTACACGACTGAAATCACTGACGTACACACCTCATATTTGCGCTATTTTGGATTATGTTACTTTGGTTACATAAATATACTTCTTTATTTTGGTAATGCACTGCGTCTCTCCTATTTTTGCCGTGTCCTTCGGGCCAGGTCATGACAGCATACATAAGAGAAACAGTAGATGGCGTCGGGATGGCGAAATGGTGTCGGCGCCTGCTCCCGTTCACACACAAGACACTCTACAATGCTCGACAACACTCTTATTAAACTTACACAAAACAGTGTCTAAACATTCTCGTGAAACTCCGAAATATCCTTAGCCTGGCTGACGCGTCCACATCTCGATGAGATGGTGGTCTGGGAACTAGGGGTGCATTTTCTCGTATTTGAGGCGTGGTTTACGAATGCCTAGAGCCGTATATTGGGCGCTACGAATGTCTATCAAATGACGTCTGGTTCTTCACATGCTGCTTTGCGCGCGATTCATAGCCAATTGCTACTAAAAATTAGCTACTAAAGTTAAATTAATTGCTACAAAAGCTACATAATACACTTTCTAAAGCTGCATCGAATGGTAACGTTGTGTCCGCTGCCATGTTGGATTAACACGCTACAAGCTTCGGTGTCGTGCATAGACGTCGTCATCGTATTGCTGCCCCCCCCGTTCTGTGATTGGTTCCCTAACTCAGGGGAAAATAAAGGCGGTGGTTTCCAGGCTGTCGCGCGCAAAGCAGCATGGGAATTCCCAGGCTAAAATATCCTCCCAATTATTACAAACATTGAATGAGTACATTTTACCCTCAACATACCTGGAAAAGGGGGAATAAAGAGTGACGAGTGATGCAGCTTTCCTCATTGAAGGCGTTTACTCAAGTGAGGAAAAACAATTACTAAGGCTGCGGCCTTGCGGTACCTTCGGGGGGCGGGGCTTGACGTCCAGCCGGTCAAGCCCCGCCCACACGGAATCACTGTGAAAGTTAAGTCCACCCCTTGCCACCTTCCCTTTCGGCAAAATATCGGAATAGGAGTTGGAAAGTGATGTCGGTGAGTGAAATTATGTTGCTACAATAAATGAAAAACTTTATTCACATCTCACGGCGCTTTTGTTGGTGTATATATATTATTGTATAACGTTTGTGTATTTTGGCAGTTCAATGGCCAGCATTCAGCATGTGTGATAACATTCTACACTATGGTAGCGTTAGCATTAGCGTTGTTGTAATTTTAATTTAGCTCTGTGTGTGTGTGTGTGTGTGTGTCCGCGTCCGCGTGTGTGTGCGTAACATTATATCAAAAGTGACGAATGTGACAGTCTGATGTGACAGCAAAGTTAATAGAAAAAGTTATATTGTTGTAACGTTTGGGCATTTTGGCAGTTTAATGGTCAGCATTCAGCATGTGTGATAAAATCCTACACTAAAATCTTACTGTGTGTGTGTGTGTGTGTGTGTGCGCATGTGTGTGCGCGTAACGTTATATCGAGAATGACAAACGTGACATAGTCTTATGAGATAGCAAAATAATAGAAAGTTGTATAACGTTGAAATGTTGATGAATGATGAATTAACATGAATGATGTAAAATAACTGCAAAGCAGATCATTCAGGGAACAAATAACCCAGACAGAGCCTGATGCCAAACCTGCTGCAGCTATGCTCAATAATATGCTAACTATGTCAAATTGAATAACATGTCCTCTGATGATTAATGTTATCTTCAACTGAATAAGAGGTCAACGTTCCAGATTAATGTTCTCTTGAGTTTAATAAATGAAAGAATTGTTGAAAAAAAAGTCCGAGTTATTTCTCTGTAGCCATCTGTAGTAAGATGCCGCAGATAATTTATCAGTCTGAGGTAGCAAGTTGTCGTTTTTTCCAGTCTGCTGGCGAGGTATCGTCACACACAAAGATGCAAGGCAGCTGTAAATGACTTGGTGGTGGAGAGATGTACACTGAAGATGTGACAGGCCGTTCAGAACAACCACCAGGATCATCCTGCACTGCAGGATGTAAAGATAATAATTGAACTTTTTTTTTTGCAGGGGAATGGCTTGGTCTGCATTACATAGTTTGATCAAAAGAGTCTGTTCATTGTTGCTAAATAATAGAAACTTTTCTTTTGGTAATGATTTTCATTATTTGCTGTCACTGGCTTTATTCAATCATTATGATATTCCATGGAAGGGGTTACACTTGTTTTGTACCACTGCCCTTGATTACCGTGACAAGTCCCAAAATACACTCCACACAAACATGCACATACAGTACCAAAGACTACCAAATGACACATCAATACATAGGCCATGACGCAGTATGGGTGAGAAAATAGGTCAGGTATAATAATACAAATAAGATGACAAAAAGATGAAAGTACAAAAGATGGTGGTGTACTGGATGCCCTCTATAGAAATGTAATATTTTAGAGAGGGCTGATCAGGAAGTAGGCCTAAAACTGGCTGGCAAAGGTAACTATTTGAGTAAATAAAATAGGCAGTATGAATACAACTAAACAGAGAGGTTAACAGATTGAGGTCGGCTAAAAAGTGGTTTTAAAAAAAGTTTCAGTCTAAAACTTTCTTTTATACTAATGTAGAAATACATCATTGGAAGATATGTAAATTATATAATGTTTTCTTTGACTGATTGTTGTACAATGGTGAATGATGAAGCCTCACTTCTCCACTCCTTAAGATTGTATTATTCTTCTAACGGGTTTCTGTTAGTGACATAAATGATGACAAACCTGTTTATTAATAGCAAAACCACAATATGTCTATGTGAAATACTTTTTTTATGTTCACTTAATTTGTATTAAAAATTTAAATGAATCACAAATATAAATACAAATAAAAAATACAAATACAAATAGCAATCTTCAGTCAAATAGTCATATAGTAGAAAATAGGCTACATTGTTGCTATAGTGGAATAATGTGTCCTCACATCAATAATCATTTCAAGTAATTAAATATTTCCATTTAACTTGAAACGTTCGTTTAGTAAACGTTTATGTAGTAGCTACTAGGGAAGAACAACATGAAATCCGACATCCAGGCAAATCCAGGCGCTGCTTCGACCGAGTTTCTGAAATCCCGACTGTCCCTGAACAAACCACGATAACGTAGCAGGCTGGTAGCAGGGCTTGGCGTGTGACGTCCTTACATGGGCGGGGCTTGACCGGCTGGACATCAAGCCCCGCCTTGCAGACAGGTCGCAGCCGTTACCCACTCAAAAACATCGCGCACTCTCCCAGGTATGGGCGAGACTAAAGCAATCGAGCTCAGAACTCTGAAATGTCAAGGCAACTTAGTAGACCGCAGATATTACATTTAAAGCTTAACTTTTTGTAATAAAGTAATGTAACAATCAAAATTAGTTTAATACTTTTTTTTAAAATGTTTTTAAACGTTTTAAAACCATTTTTAATACTTACTCAACTATTTCTTGTGACTGATCTTTTAAAGCATATCACAATATATCAATCATTAACTCCATGAATTTTACTTCAATTGTAACTAGTAACAAATCAAATGTTTTACAGTTTTAACTTGTCACACAGAGCTTCCCCGTCATGGCCAGGTTGGCAAAACCGGGGGCGTGTCTTCCTCCGGGGTTTATAGTGTGGGATTTGTGGGGTGATTATGTTTTTTTGTTTAATAATGATGAATTGGGCCGGGTATAGCTTGGGACATTCATTAAAAAGAAAAAGATTATTTTTGGTTTAAGTGTATTTGTGTTTAGTGGCTATACATGCTGTATTTTTGGGTAAAGTGATTCAATTGATATTTCTGCGCCCAGTGGGAGGGGCTATGTGCTTAAAAGGGGCAGCTCTAGCCCTACTCAGCCAGTCTAGATGGGTTACAAAGGAGGTAACACCACAAGGAGCGGCAGTTTGGAACTTTGTCACCTGAGGGTTTTTTGTATCTTGTTTTTTCATCTTATTTGCTTTATTTTAGTAAATAGTTTTCTTTTCCACTTGGAAGGCCGGTAAAAATAAACTTCTGCAGCATAACAGCTTCAGACTACGCCTGTTTAATTGAGATTTGAGGAGGTTAAAAGGAGGACCCCGTCACATATGGTGTCAGAAGTGGGATGGCTAGTCTGAAAAAGAAAACCTGTCTCCTGAGGCAGCGCACCGGGCTGCGTTCACAGCGGCAGCAGGAGCAGCACGCCAAGGAGGAGGAAGCGACCAACATTGCAGAAGGAGGCTGGGAGACTGTACCCTCAGCATCATCAGGAGAGGACGAGGAGGGGAACAGCCGCAGCCGCGGGGCACCCTCAGTACCGATCGGTGGACCCGAGGGAGGCAGTGAAATGCTGGGGTTAATGAGAGCCTTTTTGCAGGAACAGAACCGAAGAGAGGAGTGTATGTTGGCAGAGATACGACAACTGAGGGTCTCTCTTCCACAGACTGACCAGGTGCCTCTAGCTTCTCCAGGCCTGCGAGGTGCTGCTGCTACGCCAAGCACTGGGATGGTAGCCAGCCCTAGACTTGGTTTGCCAACACCATTACCCCGGCGTGGGCACCGGGATACACAAGATCCCTCTCTCCAGTCGCAGGATGCGGACGATGCAACGGACCCTCCGAGGTCTGAGTGGAGGCGGTATACAGAGCCAAAAATGCCGCCATATCAGATGGTGAGGACATTGAGAACTATTTGTTGTGTTTTGAACGCATTGCCAAAACATGGCAATGGTAAGAGAGTGATTGGGCCTGTAGACTCGTCCCCCTGCTGTCTGGGAGGGCATTGGAGGCCTACACCACGATGGACGAGGACAGAGCCCACTGTTATCCTGACCTGAAAGCAGCACTGCTGACCATGTTCGACATCTCCCAGGAGACATACCGGCAGCAGTTTAGAGCATCAGTGGTGCCACCTGGCGAGAGCCCCACTGAGACCTACCACCGACTTAAGGGCCTCTACTGGCGTTGGATACGACCGGAGCAGCACACCAAGGAGGAGGTTGGGGAAGCCATCGTCTTGGAGCAGCTCCGGTTGCTTCCCTTCGAGGTGAGGATCTGGGTGTAGAACATCCAATCCTTTACCTGAGCTGCAAACTACAGCCCCGGGAAACCAGGTACTCCACTGTGGAGAAAGAAGGCCTAGCCATTAAGTGGGGTCTGGAGAGCCTGAGATATTACTTGCTCGGTAGGGAGTTTGATCTCGAAACCGACCACCGAGCTCTCACCTGTATCAATTCCATGAAGGACCACAACAGCCGCCTCACTCGATGGTACCTTTCACTCCAGCCTTTTAGGTTCACCATACGGCACCGGTCAGGCAAGGCCAATGTGGTTGCAGATTACCTTTCCAGGTTGCCGCACATCGTCAACCTCCGAGAGGAGGGAGATAATGTGACGGAGCAGCGCCATCGCTAACAGCGCGGACTACACACACACACACACACACACGCACGCTGTGACGGAGCGGCACCATAACAGCGCGGACTATGCACAAACACACCCAAACATTTCACAACTCATTCCTCGTTCCTTTCCCGTCCCGCCATACAATCATTAAAAGCTCCGTTGTCATCCCTCTTCCTTCCCTGTTCAGGTAGCGCAACCAAGGGTGCACACTTGGATGTCCTATTCTCGCTCCATTCATACATCCGCACAGACACTCACCACATGCAGAGCTTCCCCGTCATGGCCAGGTTGGCAAAACCGGGGGCGTGTCTTCCTCCGGGATTTATATTGTGGGATTTGTGGGGTGATTATGTTTTTTTGTTTAATAATGATGAATTGGGCTGGGTATAGCTTGGGACATTAATTAAAAAGAAAAAGGTTATTTTTGGTTTAAGTGTATTTGTGTTTAGTGGCTATACATGCTGTATTTTTGTGTAAAGTGATTCAATTGATATTTCTGCGCCCAGTGGGAGGGGCTATGTGCTTAAAAGGGGCAGCTCTAGCCCTACTCAGCCAGTCTAGATGGGTTACAAAGGAGGTAACACCAAGGCCGCTTTAATGCACGGGCTTACCTGGGCTGAAGCCAGTGGCGGCTGGCCCATAGAGGGCGATAGGGCACCGCCCCCCCTTGACCCACAATAAATAAATAAATAAAAACTAATAATAATAACTTATACAAATTGTTAATATTTGTGTGTTTGAAATATGACTTTACCCAGTAATATGTGTAAAATATAATAGAAAATCATCTGTACAAGATGTATGCTTTTCCTACACGTCCCGTGTCCCATGCTTCAACAGCTCTGGGGCGATGGAGAAATCGCCCCAAGGAGGCGGGTCTGTGTAACTGTTTAGCCAATTACTAATTTAAGATGTGAAAACATGACATTAAAATTGGCCAATCAGCGTCCTCAAATCCAAGCAGATATGGGCGATTACTTTATCGCCCCAAGCGAGCGAATGCTCAGGTCAGGGCGAGTCTGCATAGTTGTATACAGTTGTATATAGTTGACCTTAGTATTTTTTTAATCCTTAATTTTCACTACCTATTAATCTGCTGATTATTTTATTGATTGTTTAGTATATAAAATGTTTACTGTAATTTCATAGAGCCCAAAGTGACTACAAATTCAATTTCAAATGAAAAAATGGAAAGTTTATGCTTGTGCAATATGTTGTTTATGTTTTGTGTTAGAATGCCTCAACTTTTTAATATTGGCATTATATAATTATTGACTATTTCACGGAGCACTCGTTTCCTGTAGTTTGTGTTCAATGTATTAGGATGGTTACTGAAATTGACTGAATATGGCACAGCCCCACCTAGAATATTCTTCACCAGCCGCCACTGGCTGAAGCCCAGGGGCCTCCCAAGTTCAGGGGCCTCCCATGTTCAGGATCACTATGAGCTGAAAATATCTTATTGTTTTGTAACTTGTCAGGTTTTCTGTCAATCACTCTAATCGCACGTTACGTGGCTGCTGATTGATCCAAATGAGGAGTGACCCACGTCGCCCCATAGCATATGGCCCGTGGGCTCACCTATCAGAATGTCTGCAGTTGCCAACATTGCCAACATGTTCCTGTTCATGTTCCTGTTTTTGACATTTCTGATTTACTCCCGTGTGGCTGACCCAGAATGTACTGTAAAATATTGTATTCATGATCAAGGACCTGCTTGCAGAAATACAACAGTTAAATACTAAGCGGAAAATGTCGGGGAGGACGTTTGAGAGTGGTGCCCAAAAAAGAAAAAAAAAGATAAAGGAGTTGCGCGAAAAGGAGCTACTAAAGAGTATCCCTTAGCTCACTGGATGTTTTAAACCAGCTGCTGCTGCTGACGATGGACCCAGCAGCGGAGGAAGCCCACTATGTCACACAAGGGGAGGAGCGGAGGAGGCTCACTAAACTCAGTAACAGAGTGTGTGCCCAGAGAATGGCTCTGTTATTCACCATCGGCAGGTAGTGTTGTTTTGCATGCAAAATATTTGGCGAGAACAAGACAAGGCAGTTTTATTTGTATAGCGCATTTCATACACAATGGCAACTCAATGTGCTTTACATAAAACAAACAGTTAACAGTGAGATTTGGGAACATAAAAACATGTAATTTGAGAAATAAAATAAGACCCAATACATACAATTACCGCCCCCCCCCCCCCCCCCCCCCACACACACACACACACACACACTAATAATAAAAGCAAAGTACAGAGAAATAGAAAGAGAGATAGAAACTAGATAAAAGATTGCAGCATAAAATAATGATTTGCTTTAAAATCATTGAAAGGACATAGAGTGCAAATAAAAGATTAAAATGTAAAGTGCTTTAAAAGAGCTCAAATCATAAGCACAGGAGAAGAGAAGTGTTTTTAACCTGGATTTAAAAATGTTGACAGTTGGGGCTTATTTCAGTTCTGCTGGTAGTTTGTTCCAGTTGTGTGCAGCATAACAGCTAAAAGCTGCTTCACCGTGTTTAGTTTGAACTCTGGGCTCAACTATCTGACCTGAGTCAGTAGATCTCAGAGCCCTACTGGGTTTATATTCTACTAACATGTCATTCATATATTCTGGACCAAAACCATTCAGTGATTTGTAGACCAGTAGCAGAACTTAAAAAATCTATTCTATAGCTGACTGGGAGCCAGTGTACATACTTAAGAACTGGAGTAATGTGCTCTGATCTGACCACTCGAGCTGCAGCGTTCTGAATGAGCTGCAGCTGTTTAATGCTTTTTTGTGGGAGTCCAGTCAGAAGACCGTTACAGTAGTCGAGTCTACTTGAGATGAAAGCATGAATCAACTTCTCCTGGTCTGTTTGAGACATAAAACCCTTCACTCTGGATATGTTCTTAAGCTGATAAAAGGCTGTTTTGGTGATTGATTTGATATGACTGCTGAAGGTCAGATCTGAGTCTATCAGCACGCCAAGGTTTCGGACTTGGTCCCTAGTTTTTAGAGAGAGTGACTTGAGATGTTTACTGAGGGCAATCCTCTTCTCTTTATTGCCAAAAACAATTACCTCCGTTTTGTCCTGATTTAATTGAAGGAAATTTTTGTTAATCCAATTTGTTAATTGCTCTAAGCAGTGACACAATGACTGTATTGGACTGTAGTCATCTGGGGACAGTGCTAGATATATCTGCGTGTCATCCGCATAACTGTGATAGTCTACATTAGAGTTCTGCAGAATTTGACCCAAAGGCAGCATATATAGACTGATGGAAAAGTCAGCATTTGTTAGTGGGGGTTATTTTGACTGGAAATATGCTAATGATCGTATAGCAGAACATGAAAGCTGTGACATTTACAGAAAAGCCATGATCGCTTACATCAATCGCTTACATTTTCGCTTACATTTTCATATCGTTTGAAATTATACTTTCACACATTTTGGTTTTATTATCACCATAAGTTGCTGTGTGTGGTTGTTAAATAAAGTGTCTTGTGTTTATGTTCAAGTGGGCTCAGTGAAATGTTAATAACAACATATGGTGTTTTCTGGCTCAAAGAGGGAAAACTCACTGTTGTATGTCTTGAAAGAAAGTAATGCATTTTGTGATGTAGATGACCTCGATATTAGACTTTTTTTTAAATGAAAATGTTAAAATGAGACTCTATAAATGGAGGGGATGGGGGGCCTACAAAACCTCTCAGCCCCGGGGCCTAACATTAGGTTAGTTAAGGCGGCCCTGTAACACCCAGAATGTTTTTTTTTGTTTTTTCATCTTATTTGCTTTATTTTTGTAGTTTTCTTTTCCACTTGGAAGGCCGGTAAAAATAAACTTCTGCAGCATAACAGCTTCCGACTATGCCTGTTTAATTGAGATTTGAGGAGGTTAAAAGGAGGACCCCGTCACACAGATAAAGGTGAGTTCAGAATAGTTAAGTGTTTTGTCTACACAGCTATATTTGTTATTTGTTAAAGCTACAGTGAAATAACTTTAAAGAATAATTATAACAAACAGTAAGGTGATCTGATTTTGTATTTACATGACTCTTAGGTAAGGTTTTTGTGCTGTGAGGATGAGGGTCCCGCCTCCAGGGTGGGAGCGCTCAACCACAATCTCTCCTGCTCACTTCAGGGTGGTCCTGGAAGCATGCAGGCCCCTCAGGGATGGTCCTGGAAGCATGCAGGCCCCTCAGGGATGGTCCTGGAAGCATGCAGGCCCCTCAGGGATGGTCCTGGAAGCATGCAGGCCCCTCAGGGATGGTCCTGGAAGCATGCAGGCCCCTCAGGGATGGTCCTGGAAGCATGCAGGCCCCTCAGGGATGGCAGATAGAAAACACAAGCAGCCCATCAGCAGATGACATACTTCAGTGTAATTTT
Source organism: Urophycis tenuis (assembly GCA_036785325.1). Classification (NCBI taxonomy): domain Eukaryota; kingdom Metazoa; phylum Chordata; class Actinopteri; order Gadiformes; family Phycidae; genus Urophycis; species Urophycis tenuis. The sequence goes on along the minus strand of JAXIVH010000050.1, from coordinate 1,677,341 downwards.
GTCTGTGACATCACTGTTCAAGGAACATGTTCCCTATAAAAAGAGCATTACTATAATGACATTTTTAAATATCTATTGCTATTGAAATCAGTAGGCTTATCATATCAGTGTGAGGTGTGGGCTTGCTTCTGACTGGTGAGAAGATCGATGTCAGGTTCCATTCCAGTTACAGCCAGTCTCAGAGACTGATGCAGGTGTTGATCTGTGAGTCTAGATCTCGTCGGATTTTTTATCAGCTTCATGTGTGAAAAAGTTTGCCCTAAGTATACTATATCTGTGATTTTCACACTGCAAACAGTATTCTATATAATGGCAATTCCTCCTCCTGTTCGAGTAGTGCGAGGGCAGGAGAGGTAGATATAACAAGGTAACTGGTTAAGAGCCAAGTATTCATTTGGTTTCTGGAACGTTACAAAACTGCGCCTCCAACAGGTGGGGCTTCCACCTTTGCAGGGATGGCAATTTGGCCTTCACCAGCCAATCCTGCAAGCTCTTGTTACGTCTATAGGCCGATATGACTTGTGTATTATCTGGGATACTTCCCGAATTTGCCATTAACCTACCGAAATTAGATTTGCACTTTCTATTTAGAATTAAACTACAACTAGAAAATGTTGTGATTAGGTGGATTAAGTTCTCCTGATCCCTTTCCCCCGTATGTTGAGAGGTCTTTAGACACTGTCTTAGAAAGGACCTTGTGTACCCCCTCTCCCGCAGGGCTTTTAAAAGGATCCGGATTGCTTCCCAAACAGTATCTTCCCTCGTACAGATCCTCCTAAATCTAAGGATTTGCGATTTAACTGTTCCCCGAAATGTATGTCTTGGGTGGAAGCTTGTTTTGTACAGTAAGGCATGTGTATCAGTGGTTTTAAAAAATACTTTAATATCCAATTTGTGTATTTGTGTAAAATTTGGTCCCTTGTATACCGTAGTGTCTAGAAAATCAATTTTTTGTTCATCAAATTCTGCCTTTAACTGGATTGAGGGATCATGTGAGTTCAAAACCTCCAGAAACTCCTGGAATTCCCCTTTTGACCCCGTCCAAATTCCCCAGATGTCGTCCAGGTAACGCAGATAGTGGAATGGCCTTTTATGGCACTTCTGGAAAACTTCTCCCTCCCAATTAGCCATGAAGATGTTAGCATAGGCCGGGGCAAATTTTTTACCCATCGCTGTGCCCTTAATTTGGAGATAAAATTGTTCATTGAAGACTAAATCATTTCTAGTTAAATTAATTTCTAATAATTGTAGTAGTTCTGTATCTGGCCGCTTGGGATCGGGATATTTTGCAAAACATTTTCGCACCACATTTATCCCACTGGGAATGTCTATATTAGTATATAAACTTGTTACATCCATAGAAAAAAAACAGAGTTGGACGGGATCACTAGACTTTTGACAATTTCAATAAAATGGTAGGTATCTTTTAAATAGGCCGGATGTTTGGTGGACAGTGGATTCAAATAAAAATCTTAGTACTCCGCTGTATGATAGGTCTCACTACCACAGTCGGAGACTATGGGACGTCCCTGGGGCACCTAAAAGGGAATAGTCCAACTACTGGGATCGTTATGTATTTTTGGAAGAAAATAGAAACGTCTTTCTCTCGGTTGGAAATTTCCTTTTAAATATGTTCTCTGTTTTTCATTAATGAATTTGTTGTTTTTTAATGTGCTCAAAATTGTATCAATTAAAGGAACCGTGTCCAAGAAAATGGGTTTGTCTAATTTTTTATAATACACTGTATCATCTAATTGTCTTTGTACTTCCAAAATGTATTGTTCTCTACTTAATATTACAATTGTTGCCCCTTTATTCTCAGGCTTAATGACAATGTGTTTTGCATGTTTTATTTCCTTAAGTGCCTTCACTTCCTCTACTGACAAATTAAATTATTCTCTAATTGCTTTAAAGTGTAGGTTAAAAAGATACTTATCCTCCTCCATCAGGTTGATGATTTCAGGTGGAAGTTTCTCTAATGGAGGTGTCCAGGTAGAGGTCCCCATAAAGGGGGGTATTTTCTTTTTATTCGATTTATTTGAATCTCTAAAAAAGGCCGCCATTTGTATTTTTCTATGGTAATTTTGTAAGTCTAATTGAAGCTGCATTTTTTTATTCTTGCCTATGTCCAATGATGGAATAAATGTAAGTCCTCCACTCAAGAGATCATGTTGTGGTCTAGAGAGATAAACGTTCTGGGCTAGAACCATCACATTCTTTGCTGAACAGGACTGTTGTCCCTCACCCCCCTCTTGTAACAGACTTAGAGGGCGGTCAAGTTTAAAAGGGTTGCCCAGTGCTGAAGCATAGCTCTTGCCGTCCTTTTAGTCCAGTCCACATTGTCTGTCATTGTCTTTCTCTGTATGGAAGTCTTCATCCTCTAGTGCAGAGAGACATGGCATGGCATCAGTGACCCAGTTCCACAAGATGTATTACTCTCCGGTTGAGTGAACGCTGGCGCGACTAGCTGCCGCTGCTCTCTGGTTACTTTGAAAGTTTTTATGTTTCTACGCATCGCTTACAGCAGACCATCTACTCCTGGTGAGTAATATAGAAGCAATCTGTCTCATCAGCTTTGTGTTCTCGACCGTTCGAGCTTGTAGGGTGCTAGGGTTTCACGTACCTGGAACACCTGGCTACTGCTGCTGCTGCTCGGTCCAACAGCCCGTGGATCATGACGTGGTTCTACAACCTTGCTGTGAGCTCTGTGCTCTTGTGGACTGTCCTGTCCCTACTAATAAATCCAGCGTCAACCTTGATCCAGTACATGAGTGCGGAGCTCCTCCAACTGCGGTTCCACTACCGTTCTGCTCCCCCGTCAGTACTACACCGTTTTCCGGACATCGCTCGCCTTCCTCCCCGCGGAGATACACCCATCGTGGAGCCGGACAGAGTTATTACATCGATGACTCCACTGCCATACAGTCCATCTGGTCCTCCGGCCGCCACCAGCCTCCGAAAAACACTGGTAGGAGGGTAGATCATAGCGCGTTGGCCAGCGTGTCGGCTAACGTTGGCTTCTCCAACTAGCATTCCGACGTCAACTTTGGATTACTCAACACCCGCTCCCTCACTGGCAAGGGACAACTACTGCAAGACCTCCTCCTCGACCGCAAACTCTGCAAAAACTGTCTTTGTCTTAGTGAGACATGGCAAACTCCTGATGACTTCTCGTGTTTCCGAAAGAGGAGGAGGTCTCGCGATACTACACCGCGAGACTTGGAAGGTCTCTCATGTTACTTTGCCTGTGTCACAGTCATTCGAGGCTGTGGCTCTTCAACTAATCAGACCTACTCCCACTGTTTTAGTCAACATTTACCGCCCACCCAAACCAAACAAGGACTTCATTGATGAATTCACCACACTTCTCACTCACATCTGCTCACTCTCACCCAATATAATTTTGCTTGGTGACATAAATATTCACTTCGACAACAACATTCTTGCTTCTACTAAGGACTTCATTTCATGCCTGGACAGTTTTGGTCTCATACAATATATTGATTTCCCCACCCACTGTAAAGGTCATACTTTGGACTTAGTCTGCTGTTCAGGTGTCACAGGTGCCATCTCTGACCACAAACTTGTCTCAGTCCAACTTTGTCCAAAACCAAGCCATCTCGCGTCATTTCCTTCAGTAACATCAGAAATATCAATCTAGCTGACCTCACAAAATCTCTCCATTATACACCCCGGATCAGTTGGTTGATTTATACAACAACGGTCAACTCACTTGCCCCCGTTAAAATCCGGCCTGTCTCATTCCTCCACTCTGCCCCCTGGTTCTCCCCCCACCTGCGCCAGCTGAAGGCCAAAGCCTGGTTTAGACCTGGTTTAGACCCCGACATTTTCAACAACCTCCGCCCCATCTCCAACCTGCCATTTATCTAAAAAATTCTGGAAAAAGTTGTCGTATCACAGATTCAGGCTCACCTCTCCAACAAAAACCTCTATGAACAGTTCCAATCCGGCTTCCGCTCCCGTCACAGCACAGAAACAGCCCTCATTAAAATAACCAACGACCTCTTGATGGCAGCTGACTCTGGTCACACTGGTCATTTATCCATCCTCATCCTCCTTGATCTGACCGCAGCCTTTGACACCATTTCCCACCCCATCCTCCTCGACCGACTAGCCTCCATTGGTATATCCGACACACCCCTCTCTGGCCGTATTCAATTCATTCAGTTAAAATCATTCTCATCCCATACCTCCCCCCTCTCCTCAGGTGTTCCCCAGGGCTCTGTCCTTGGCCCTATCCTATTTATCATCTACCTCCTCCCACTCGGTCAAATATTCCGTAAACACAACATAAATTTTCACTGTTACGCGGATGACACCCAGCTCTATGTCTCCTCCAAATCCTCATCCATCTTCCCACCCTCTTCCCTCTGTGCCTGCCTTCAGGAAATCAAATCCTGGTTTACCTCCCACTTTTTCAAACTTAACAGTAACAAAACCGAGATAGCCCTCATTGGCTCCAAATCCTCACTCACCAAGCAACCCAGTTTCACCCTCTCTATTGACAACTCCTCAGTTTCCCCCTCCCCTCAGGTGAAGAGTCTGGGTGTCGTCCTCGACAGCACCCTATCATTCCATACCCATATCAACAAGACCATCCGGTACGCCTACTTTCACCTCCGAAATATCAACCGCCTCCGCCCATCACTCACTCCCAACAGCGCCGCTATTCTGGTCCACTCTCTGGTCACCTCACGCCTGGATTACTGTAACTCCCTTCTGTTTGGTCTTCCCCACAAACTCCTCCATAAACTCCAGCTGGTCCAAAACGCTGCTGCCCGTATCATCACCAAAACCCCTGCCATCTGTCACATCACCCCCGTCTTACACCAACTTCACTGGCTCCCTGTCAAACACCGCATTGAGTACAAGATCCTCCTCAATACATTCAATGCCATTCACAACCTTGCCCCCCCCATATCTGTCTGATCTCATCCAAATCAATACAGACAGACAGACAGACAGACATACTTTATTGATCCCTGAGGGAAATTGTCTTCGTGACAAAACTCCAGTAGAAAAAAGAGGACACTCTACGTATAGTAGAGTGTTAGAAAATATAAATATATAAGGAAACCTATGTAAAAATATAAAACCTATGTAAAAATAAAAGTATAAACTCCCAATAATAATAACAATAATAATAATAACAATACTCCCACCCGGTCACTCAGATCCGCCTCCTCCATCAACCTACACGTCCCTCCAGCCCGTCTGTCGACCATGGGGGCACGAGCCTTCAGCCGCTCCGCCCCACGCCTCTGGAACGGCCTTCCCCTGGACATTAGAAATATGGACTCACCTCACACCTTCAAATCCCACCTCAAAACACATTTATTAAGGCAGGCTTACTCACATGTGGACTTGAAATCTGCTGCGAGCTCTGTGCCTTTTTAAATCTGTTTTAATCTGTGTCCTTTGATTGTTTTATGCCTTTATGCTTGTTAGGTGACCTTGAGTGTCCTGAAAGGGGCCATATAAATAAAATGTATTATTATTAGTGCACGGGGCAAAGCCCCAAGCACTATTGTTATACTGTGGATTTTTTCTTTTTATTAGTGCACGGGGCAAACGCACCGAGCACTGGCCCTACAGCAAAGCTGTGGAGCCAGTGCTCGGGGCAAAGCCCCGAGCACTATTGTTCTCCTGTGGATTTTTTCTTATATTTATTCCTCTTCCGGATGGATTTTGATTCGCTACTAGTCCTACAACTCGAAGAGTTGTAGGACAAATGATATATCAAAATGTGCGTCTTCATCGGGATCGGTGTGCTATTCAATTTCTTAAAATAATATTAATTTTTCATGACGTTATTTGCAAAAAACGGTGAATATTTTCCCATAGAGAATGCATGGGAGGAGGTCAAAAAATAAAGACTTTTGGTGCTGCCTGCTGCTCCTGCATACTTTCACCTAGAGACTCCATTTCAACTTTAAACAGTAGACACAAGTCTTGTGTACTTTATGTATATTTCCATGTTTTGATAGGTCATATACTTTTTGATCAATCACTGTTCAATGACCATGATCATTTTTGGAGAAATGATGAGATTACAATGAGTGTGTACTGCATGCCCATATTAGGGTTAGAGGGTAACTAGAGTGTGAGAGAGCCCCAGAAAAATAAAAAATAAATCTCTTTCCACGCTGCTCCTGGCCACAGTTCACAATGTACACACGTGATTTTTTCCAACTTTGTAGACATACGTGTTCTGTCTCTCACAATGTGTTTAAAAAATCGGAGAGATTTACAGAATTCGAATCAGCAGCCTCTAAGTGCGGCCAGTCGGTGTCTTCTCCTCATTGACTCCAATACAAATATTTTCAGAGAAAAGCAGAACGGACCCCTGTTTTAAACTTGCGAGTGTCTCTGAAATATTTACTCTAGAAACATTTTAGAAACACCAAATCGTTCGGGAAGTCCTAACGGCGATGATGGTCTTGCTGTTTTTCTGGTAGGAGCTACCGTTTTGTCAGAATAAGCCCAAATGTGAGACCAGTGCCGAGGCAGAAAATGGCTGTTTTCCTCTATTCCTCTCCTCCTCGTCTCTGTCGTCATCGCGCGCGTGTGTGGGTCTAACTGTCAATTTAAATAATAACATTGTATCGATCGCGCGCAGCACCTGTACACACACACACACACACACACACACACACACACACACACACACACACACACACACACACACACACACACACACACACACACACACACACACACACACACACACACCGCTGCTGCTGGGAGAACTGGTTGTAGACGCGATGTCCTGGCTTTGATCACGCACAGAGCTCTAATACTTTTCATTGGATAATGTGATTCTGATGGGTGCAGTTCATGGCCCTGTCTACCTGCTGAATGTACCCGCTGTGAAACAATCGGGAAATAACGTTTCATTTCGCTGATTAATGGCTTTATCGAGACCGGCGCTCGCTCTCTGTTATTGTATGTCTCTCTACCAAAGTGCTCTCTCTCTCTCCGTCTCTCTCTCGTCATCATACACAAATCAAATTAAATGTTAATGTAAAGTAAACCTAACACTAACCCTAACCGCAACGTCTCTGTCGACATTGCGCGTGCTTGCGTGTGTGCATTTTAATTAATAACATTGAGTGACGCGATCTCTGTATCGATCGCGCAAAGCACCTGTATACACACACACACACACACACACACAAATGTTGTTTCTATTTTGTGTAAATTAGGTTAATGCTTTTGTGTTTTCCTGTATTATCAGTTCAAGTTGTTGTACTTGGCTGAGGAAATCGTGGATATTGTAACGTGTTGGGGGAGTGTTTCCCAGAATGCATTGCGACATTCTGTGTCATTACATGTTATCGCTATTAGATAGGGTTTGGAGGCGAATGTTCAGGACATGTTGGGTTGCATTTCACTGTTTCATTACGTTCACTTTGTTGACTGTTGTTTTTGGGATAAGTCAGGGAGCACCATTACTCAACGCACTATGGCATCTTGTCATACCACTACCACTCCGTTGGAGACGGCGTGTACAGTCCGCTTGTGACCCTGTCATATTAAAGCGACTTGTAAGAGTAGAGGTCATCTCTCTCTTTGTTGAGCACGCCGTTGCTCAGACTGTATTAATGACACGGTGATGAAATACGGCGGTAGTATCACCCGTGCACTATCAAAATTTCCTTTGAGGGAATTTTTGAACTCTAGTTATTATTATTATTATGTTCTTTTCAATGTGCCCATTGAGGGTCATCAGGGTTAGGGTTAGGGGTTAGGGTTGGGTTAGGGTTAGTGTAGGTAGTGTGAAATATCTTTATGTGCACTGGCCTAACTGTCCAAGGGTGGTGATGTATATTAAAAAAAAAAAAAAAAATTCCTTTGGTCCCGGTGGGGGATCGAACCCCAGTCACCCGCATGCTGGGTCAGACACTGAGCCACTGTGCCTGTAGGTTGCGCTGTCAGTGTTCCTATAAGACATTGTCATGGTAAGTGGATGTAATAGGGAAAGGCGGGGGGGGGGGGGGGGTTGTCAGGGAGGAGGAGGGTTAGGGTTGGAAGGGGAGAAGGTGAAGGTTAGGGTCAGGGTAAGGTAAGGGTGAGGTAAGGGTAAGGTGAAGGTTAGGGTAACGGTTTAGGTAAGGGTAACGGTTAAGGTAAGGGTAAGGTTAGGGCAAGGTGGACAAAAAAAGGGGATTAGGGTAAGGGTTAGGGGTTAGGGTTAGGGTTATTGATTGAAACCTTTATTTAACACTCTCGGGATTACATTGAGGGCAACCCTCTTTTTCAATGCAGCCGAGATACAACCAGGGTTATGCATGAGCCAGTCGAGGCTGAGGGTAGGCTGACCAATAACAACAATAAAAACCAGGCTAAACTAAAATATGCATAGATACACATTCTTACATCACACATAACACACTAACACACGTATACCTATACAGACTTTATAAGGAAGACAATAAAATAAATAAATAAATAAATAAAAGGTAAAACCAGAATTAGTAAAGATAGAATTTAGAGAAAACAGTTACAAACTGGAGTGGGGAGGTTTGAGATCAAAGCCTTAAATTGCTCAAAAGGTATTAATGACTCGAGCTTAAGGGTGCGTTGGATTAAGTTCCAGGACATGGGGGCATCAAAGCAGAAAGCTGATTTACCCAGCTTGGTACGAGCATTGGGAACTGTCAGTAAGAAATAACTGCTGGAGCGGGTCTGATAAGCACTTGAGTGGCAATTTAATAATAAGGAGATGTAGGACGGGAGTTTACCTATGATGGCTTTATAAATAAACTGGATCCAGTGATTGAAGCGTCTCTCAGTAAGCGAAGGCCAGCCAATTGTGGCATATAATATACAGTGGTGGGTGTTGTAAGAAGCACTTGTGGCGAACCTGATTGCAGAATGGTATATAACGTCTAGGATTTTGAGAGAGGACATAGAGGAATTCCTATAAATGATGTCGCCATAGTCTAGAACAGGCATGAAAACAGACTCAATAATCCTTTTCCGACAGGATAGGGGAAGGGAAGATTTATGTCGACAGAGAAACCCAATCTTTTGTCTTAGCTGCTTTGCAAGGCAATCAATGTGAAGAGAAATTAAGTTTCTCATCTATCCAGATGCCCAGGTATTTGTACACAGGAACCTGTTTGATGTTACTACCACTTAAGGTTTTCAGGTGGAGAATACTTCGGTCTATGCCTTTTCCATTGGAAAAAAACATGAATTTAGTTTTGTTGGGATTTAAGACTAGTTTGAGGCTAAGAAGAGACTCTAGCAAGGCATTAAAAGCCAGTTGCAGGCTATCAATTGCTAAATTGATAGTATCTGCTGTACAATACAGGATTGTATCATCAGCATAAAGATGGATATTACAGTTGTTAAGAGAAGAGTCTATGTCATTAATGAAAATGGTAAATAGGACAGGTCCTAAAACAGAGCCTTGAGGAACACCTTTTGTAAGAGGCAAGAAGTCAGACTTAGTGATTCCTGTTTTTACACATTGAAACATGTTGCTAAGATAGTTCCAGAACCAATTACGAGCATTAGAGTCAAAACCAATATCTATTAGCTTTTGCAAGAGTAAGAGGTGATCAACGGTATCAAAAGCTTTCGTCAGATCTACAAAAAGAGCAGCACAGTGTTTCTTTCTGTCTAGAGCAGATATTATATCATTTAAGACCAGGGTTGCAGCAGTGATTGTGCTGTGTTGAGCTCTAAAACCAGACTGCTGGAGAACTAAAACAGAGTGCCCTGTAAGAAACGCCTTTAATTGATTATTTGCCAATGATTCTAAGATTTTTGACAGACAGGGTAGTTTGGAGATAGAACGATAGTTGTTAAAGTCATTTTTATCCCTGCCTTTATGTAGGGGAGTTACATGAGCCATCTTCCAAACTTGGGGGAAAGTGGCTGAGGAAATAGAGATTAAAAATAAAAGTTAGTTTTTCTGCAATAACAGGGGCAGATACCTTTAAAAGAAATGGGTCCAGGCTATCTTCACCAGTGGAACACCTACAATTCATGGCACTAAGTGCTCTAAGGACTTCAGCAACAGTAATGGGTAATAAGGAGAACTGGGCAGAAGAGTCTAAGGAGTCGATATTGAGAGAGGGGGCATCATCAGATCTGGGATGAAGGTTAGAGGGCCCGGATAAATTCTCATTAAAAATGAGCCCATCTACTGAAAAGTGCTTGTTAAAGGCTGAGCAGATATCAATAGGGTCAACAAGAGTACAGGTATCAGAGATAACAGAGGTTGGAATAGAGCTTGTACTACCATTTAAAGACTTGAATGATTTCCAGAAAAGCTTAGGATTTGAGGAGGAACTGGAGAGCATACTAAGATGGTAATTAGATTTAGCTTGTCTCACCATAGCTGAGAATTTATTTATAATTTGCCTAAAATATGTCCAGTCAGAAGCTGCATTAGTGCGCCTTGCGTGGGCCCAAGCTTTATTCCTGGCAATAAGCAAGGTAGATAGTTCTGATGTAAACCAAGGGTTTGATCTGTTCTTTACCCTAAACATTTTAAAGGGGGCATGAGTATTGGCAATAGAGTTAAAAGTAGTTATAAAACAATTTAGAGCTAAGTCAACGTCCATGAACTCAGTTGTGCAATTGATATTGCTATTATTCAGGTCATTTATAAAAGCCTGTTCATTGAAGTGTCTCAGGGACCTTTTAATGACCAAACGAGATGGTGCTTTTTTGAGATGGGTATCTCTGATGCAAGCAATGGGGCAGTGATCACTGACCCCTGGGTCAAAGACTCCAGTTGCAGTAATTTTACCAGGTCTATTAGAGAAAATTAAGTCTATAGTACTTGTAGTTGACTTGGAGGGGTTTAGGAGGTGGTGGTGGATGATATTCTATAAAATCGGATGAGTTGTGATTTCACGATTCCTTCAAATGTGTGTTTCGGGTGGTAGCTGTGTTTGTGTAGAAGTGCGTGGGTGTCAGTGGATTTGAAATAGACCTTGGTTAACATTCTTTTTTCGGTTGAATTAATGGATTGAAAAAAACCGTTGTGTCTAGAAAATTGATCTGATGTGGGTCTATGGTGTATGTGACTGTGATGAATGGGTGGTGGTTATTGAGGGTTTCTATGAATTTTTGGAATAGATGAAGGTCGTTTGTCCAGGCTCCAATTATTTCATCTAGGTATCTGTAAAAAAAGAGGGGTTGGTGTGTGCATTTGGGTAAGGCCTCCCGTTCCCAATCACTCATGTATATGTTTGCGTATGAAGGTGCGTATCTGTGTCCCATGGCTGTGCCTGTCATCTGTAGATAGTGGTCCTGGTTGAATGTGAAGTCGTTGTTCTGGAGACAAAGTTGAAGTAGTTGTATGATTTCCTGGTCCGGGCGTTTGCTGTCTGGGTATTTGGAAAAGACTGTCTGTACTGCTTGTATTCCGAGGTGGGTGTCAATGTTGGTGTAAAGGCTGTTAATGTCTATGGTAAAGAGATGGGCGTGGCTGGAGACGGTCATGGAACGGATGATGTCAATGAAATGGTAGGTGTCTTTGATGTAGCTGGGGTGTTTTGTAGATATGGGTCCAAGGAAGTGATCTATGTATTGAGAGATATTGTAGGGTGGGCTGCTGCAATCTGATACAATGGGTCGGCCGGGAGGGACTTCCTGTGGGACCGTCCAGGTTTGTGGGTTCTTGTGTATTTTTGGTAGGAGGTAAAATTGTCGGGGTCGTGGATTATGGGGTCCAGAGAGGTAGTTTCTTTGCTTGGCTGTGATGTATTTTTTGCGATAGAGGGTGTCCAGGATTTTATGGATTTCCAGTGGTATGTTGTTTTGGATGTTAGGTTCCAGTTTTTTGTAATATTTGGTGTCGGAGAGTTGACGGTGGGCTTCCAGGAGGTATTGTTGTTTGTCCATGATGACGATTTTGGATCCCTTGTCCCCTGTTTTTATTATGATGTTGGGGTTTTTGGCGAGTTGTGTGAGTGCTTGACGTTCGGGGGATGAGAGGTTGTCTTTAGTGTCTGTCCGAGTTCGATATATCCTGAGGGCAGTTTGGTCTTGTTTGATAAGGCGTGTGATATTGTTGTGACGTTGGGAGGTTTCTGGTTGCCAGGTCGATGTTCCGGTGAAGGGGGTGTATTGGTGGTTGGGTTTGGAGTGGAAGTGATCCAGTAGTTTGAGGCGTCTGTGGTAGTTGTGGAGGTCCCTGTGGAGTACCTCCCGGTCGAGTTTGGAGGGCCGTGGGATGAAGGAGAGTCCCCTCTCGAGGAGTGATATTTGTGCAGAGGAAAGGGTAAGGAGTTTGGAGAGGTTGAGGATGTTGGAAGTGGAGTTGGTGTGGGGTTGTTGGGTTGTAAGTGGTTGAGGGGTGGGTTGAGGAGAATGAGAGTCCTGGGGCGGGTTGGGAGTTAATATAAATTTAATTGTTTACACCAGTATTCAAAGATGGCTGTGGCAGTCGTGTGGGTCCAGTGAATGTTGTCCGGTTCAGTATGGAAGGTGTCGTGTGGGATTTCTGCGAGAAAGGGGAAGTGTGTGGCGATGGTGTTGTTTAGGAATTTGAGGTTGGCTTGTTGTTTGGGGGTGAGGTGGGGTGAGTAGTTAATGATGGGGAAATAGATGTCGGCGTTTGGGAAGGTGGATTGGGCTAGTTTGGCTAATGCTTTCAGTTGTTTTGTGGAGGTGAGTTTGGCGTCCTGGTCCCTGTTGTTTATTCCAATGGAGAAGATGACGATCTTGACTGTGGGGTTGGTGATGGTTTTCTCGCAGATTTTGAGGAAGTGGTAGAGATTGGCACCGGGATAACTGTCCAGTTGTATGTTAGGGTTGGTGTGTGGTGGTATTCTCCTGATGTTTGAGTCGCCAAGAATGACCACGGGTTTGCGGGGTTTGAAAGACCAGTCCTGGAGTTTGCGGTTGGGTCTGGCAAGGTGAGAGGTGGATCTTTGTAATTCAACTGAGGGGGGGAGGGGGGGGCGTGTCTGTGTGTGTGGATGGTGTTGGAGTCTGCTGGGAGTGTGTGAGAGGAGGTGCGTGGGCCAGTGGGGTAGGCAGACTGGGGGGCAGAGAGCCTGTGTTCTTATTTGGGTTGAGAGAGGGTTCAGATATGGGCATGGTATTAGTCCAAGAGACTTGTGGGGGGCCATTCATCATTTTTTTACCCATCTCTACCGTTAAAGGGATCTGCCCACTCCATTGCTCTGTTTGACCACTGGCGCCATCTACTGGGGAAAGGGGGAAAATGCTGTCAGTGGTGAATACAGAAATGTGTGAGTTGGATGTTATGTTGGAGTTAGTGAGGCAGATGGTTTGTAATTGTCCTGGTGTGGGCTCCTTCTCGAATGGTATCTCGGGAGAGGTGGGGGGAATGTGAATGTCGGCTTGTGTGTTGAGGGTCTTGGGGGCGGTCATGGAGATGGTGTCCTTGTTGGTGGGGTGCTGCAGCTGAGGTGGAGGAGAGGGGACGGGGGGGAGGGGCTGAGGCGGTGGATGGCTCTTATTGTGAGAACTTGCTGGTGTGGTGGGCAGAATAGGTGAAAGTAGAGGGTCCGGGATAGCAGAGATGTTGCCTTCTATTGTAGAGGTTGTGGTGGTAGGGTGGGTCCTGGTGCTTCTGGTTGGCAATGGAGTGGATGGATGTGGGGCCGATGGTGTTGGTTGGTTCTCCGTAGGGTCCCAGGTTGGGGTCTTCGGGGTTATTTCTGTGGGTGTAGTTGCGGAGTGGTGTGTGCTGTCTGGTGGTTGTTTCACTGTGGTCTGGGTCTGTGTGTTAATGGTTGTAATCTGGGTGACAGGGGTCACTGGGACACTGGGTTTGGTATAGATGGGGAGGTTTGATATGTAGGGATTGTTGGACTCGTGTTCCGGAGTTTGGTGTGGGGAGGAGGCCCGGTTTTCTCCCTGGCTGGGGAGGTGGAGGGGAGGTAGGTCCTGTGGATGTTGTAGTCCTTGGGGCTCCTATGGGGTGGTTTGGTTGTGGGGGTGATGTTGGACTGGGTGTTGGAAGAGGTCCTGGTTTCCTCCCTGGTTGAGTAGGTGGAGGAGGAGGGGGGGCTGGAAAGTCTGCTGCTTTGGTACTCCTGAGGGTGCTTGTGGAAAGATTTGATGGTGGGGTTGTTACCTGATTGTGGGTGGAGGACAAAGATGTGGTGGGTGGGTTATGTAGGTACTGGTGTGTGTCTTTGTGGCTGAGGGAGAAGCAGAGGGGTGGGGGGAGAGGAAGGAGGTTGTGGGGTATGATCCAGTAGATTCCATCTTGTTGGGTTTGGGGGAAAGGGAGCGGGGGCGGGAGGAGGAGGGTCGGGATTATGTTGGGTTGAATATGGGTTGGATACAGAGAATCCGATGTGGTGTTCAACTGTAGGAAGGGTGGTGTTTGATAATCTGTTACCGAATCTTTTCTTAGCCCATCCGGTGGCGATCTGTAGGGCTTGTGAGTTCTGGGGGATGTTCTGGAGGGAGGAGAGTAGGGATGTGTAATGGTCCTTGAGAATAGTTATATTGTTCTGCATCCAAGTGTTGGTATTTTGGGTGACTTTGGCTGTGGTATCTTCTGTGGGGGCTGCAGGTCTAATGAAATTGGTGAGGCGGATGGATTGTCTTAGCATGCCGGGTGGGAGGGTCTTGGTGGTGATGGCCTGGTTGATGATCCGGAGGTGGTGCGTGGCTTGGATGAGTTTGAAGTATAGTTTGCTGATTTGTCTTGTTTCTGGATCCGGTGGTTGAGTGTGTAAATGTATGGATGAAGTTGTGTTGGTGTGTGTTCCTGAGTGTCGGTGTGTGTATGTTCGAGTATGAGTGTTTCTGTGTTGCACTGTAGGTGTACGAGAAGTGGATGTATGAGGTGTAGTAGCTAATCTGTGGTTGGTGTGTGTAGTGGATGCATGAGGTGTGATGAGTGGTCTATGGTTGGTATGTGTAGTGGATGTATGAGGTGTGATGAGTGGTCTATGGTTGGTGTGTATAGTGGATGTGTGGATTGTCATGAGTGGTCTATGGTTGGTATGTGTAGTGGATGTGTGAGGTGTGATAAGTGGTCTGAGGTTGGTGTGTGTGGTAGATGTATGAGGTGTGTTTGGTGTCCTATTGTAATGGTGTGTGTTGTGTGTCTTCTGTGGTTGTGGTGTGTAATTGTGTGTGTGTGTTCTGTGGTGTGTCTGTCGAAACATTTCTCCAGTTTCAGTGTGAACGACCAATTCCTGTTAAAAAGACAGTGTTTTATTCAGGGTGGGGAACTCCTACCTTAGTGAAGTGAAGGCTGTTCTCTGGTTCCGGTCCTGTGGCTCAGTTGTACTGCTGCTGGTGGTGGTATTGTTGCAGGTGGCTTAGTGAAGTGAAGGCTGTTCTCTGGTTCCGGTCCTGTGGCTCAGTTGTACTGCTGCTGGTGGTGGTATTGTTGCAGGTGGCTGGTAGAACGAGCTTGGTGAGGTGAAGGCTGTTCTCTGGTTCCGGTCCTGTGGCTCGGTTGTACTGCTGCTGGTGGTGGTATTGTTGCAGGTGGCTTAGTGAAGTGAAGGCTGTTCTCTGGTTCCGGTCCTGTGGCTCGGTTGTGCTGCTGCTGGTGGTGGTATTGTTGCAGGTGGCTGGTAGAACGAGCTTGGTGAGGTGAAGGCTGTTCTCTGGTTCCGGTCCTGTGGCTCGGTTGTACTGCTGCTAGTGGTGTTATTGTTGCAGGTGGCTGGTAGAACGAGCTTGGATCCAAGTTAGCATACTTAAAACAGAGTAAAAACCTTTCTCGACGGCATGGAGTCCCCGACGGTGGCTAAAAACTATCTTTATTAGTTAAAAACAGTTTTAAAAGAAAGGAATAAAATGTCTACAGAGCTAGGCTCTGCAGAGTTAGTGTTAAAAGGAACAAATCGTGCACAAAGAAACTATAAGATCCCTGACGTTTCGCAATGTGTGTTGCTTCATCAGAGGGAGAGAAGTGAATGGAGCAGACAGGGTGTATATATAACTTCTGGTGTTGGGAAAGTGTATTGTTGTGATTGGCTGATTCGAATGAAATTTGGAGGGAAATGTATGTGTGTGTCTGTGATTGGTTGTAGGTGGGGGTGTGAGAAAAGACAGGAAGTAGAGTTGCTTCTGGCTGAGGGGTAGATGCAGGAAGTTATGAGAGGGAAATATCCCATCCTGTGGCGTAGAGGTTGTGGTTCTGTCTTGGGTGCGGGAGGTCGGCGGTTCGGATCCAGGACACATCTGAGATGTCTGTGGATATTTTGGACAGTTGGCACGGGCTGGGTCAGGGTTGGGTTAGGGTTAGTGTAGGTAGTGTGAAATATCTTTATGTGCACTGGCCTAACTGTCCAAGGGTGGTGATGTATATAAAAAATGTATTAAAAAAATATATTTAAAAAATCCTTTGGTCCCGGTGGGGGATCGAACCCCAGTCACCCGCATGCTGGGTCAGCCACTGAGCCACTGTGCTAAGGTGGCCTGTTGGTTGAGCTGTCAGTGTTGGGGTAACGGTTTAGGTAAGGGTGACGGTTAAGCTAAGGGTAAGATTAGGGCAAGGTGGATAAGAAAAGGGGGATTAGGGTAAGGGTTAGGGTTAGGGTTAGGATTAGGGTTTAGGGTTAGGGTAGGGTTAAGATTAGGGTTAGGGTTAGGGGGTTGGAGGGTTAGGGTTAAGGTTAGGGTTAGGGGTTAGGGTAAGGGTTAAGGGTTAGGGTAGGGTTAAGGTTAGGGTTAGGGAGTTAGAGGGTTAGGGTTAGGGGGGAGAGGGGAAGGTAAAGGTTAGGGTTAGGGGTTAGGGTTAGGGTAGGGTTAGGGTTAGGTTAGGGTTAGGTGAGAAGGGTTGAGCCTGCCCCCTAGAGGGGACAGGAGGTGCACGGTCCTTCCCGCGCCCGTGTCCCCCCCCCGTGGGCCCAATAGGGTTGCCGTACCTGACGACCGTCCACCCTCCATCAAAACTTCCCATTTTCAGGGTAAGTAAGTATCTCTTATTTAAATCTCTATTTTTTTGTAGTTTTTTATTTTTTTATTTTTTTCATGTTTTTTATATTTTTTTATATATTGAAATGAAATAAAATGAAATGATTTTTAAAGGCCTATAAAACAAAAAGCGTGTGTGCCTAGGGGCGACGTTTCGACTCTATGAGTCTTCTTCAGGCCTGGCACACAGAAAAAAAGCTGGTTCTGGCTTGTTAATGAGATGTTTCTCCTTCCTTGTCTCAACAGAAAATGAGCTCCTGCTCCTGTGCAGCTCATTATATAATCTCTTGGCCACTCCCCCAATGGACTTCTGACAAAGGTAAGTATGAATGGTTTTTTAGGTTGTGGGTAAGTATGAATTGTTTTCTTTAGGTTTTAACGGTGAGTATGCATTATGTTTTTTATATTGCAGGTAAATTGTTTTTATAAATTTTACTGGTAAGTATAAATGTTTTTATTATTCTTACAGGTAAGTATGAATTGTTTTATGAACTTTGAAAGATGAATTGCTCTTTTAATTGTGTTTTATATGAATTATCAAAATGTTTTTAAGGGGTAAGTATCAATTGTTGTCTTTAATTATGTTATGAACTACCAATGGTTAGTGTTAGGGTTTATCACAGGTTGTGGCTAAATGTAATCCAAATAATAAAATATTGGTTAGGGTTAGGAAAGAGACTAGTGGTTAGGGTTAGGGTTACTCACAGGGTTGGGGTTAAATATCCAAATATTAATATAGGTTAGGATTAGGCTTGGGATGGAATCTATGGTTAGGGTTAGGCAAGGGACCAATAGTTAGGGTTAGGAGTGGAATAAAATCAATAATTAGGGTTAGGCAAGGGGGCCAGTGGTTAGGGTTAGGCATGAAGGGTTAGGGTTAGGGTTAGGGTTAGGGGTTAGGGTTAGGTTTAGGGTTAGGGTTAGGCAGTGGCGGATCTAGGGGGTGGCTACTTGGGCTCAAGCCCCGGATGTTTTCTCAAGAGCCCCGGATCTCGCTTCTGAGCCGGTCTGAGTATAATGTGTGCAGTACTGGAAGTCACCAGAGAGTGGCAGCATGCGCAGGAAAGCAGCCTGCAGCCTGCCTGTCCAGAAGAAGCGTTTCCCTCTCGTCGCTGCCAATCATCATCATATCAATCATATCAATGGATATCAGAAGCTTTTTCAAAAAGCGGACAGCTAACGTTACACCACCGCCACCAGCAGCAGCAGCAACAGCTGCTGCTAAACAGACTGATGTTTCAGGTTTGTGAGGCCCTGGATCTTTATTAAGCTTTTGAAGTTATGACAACCGAATGGTTATTGTTTCTTTCAATTAAATAGTATTGTCTTGAGCAGCCCCTGCAACTGAAAATGTAGGCTATGAATTAGAAGGGATTTAGGATTTGCCAGTGTCCAGCAGGTCACCCTAAAAGGGACTAGAATGCAGGAAATTGCATCTTAGAAATTAAAAATTTTCAGGGGGAGAACCCCCAGACCCCCCTCTGGGCTAAGCCCCGGATGTACACAAAGTCTGGCTCCGCCCCTGTTAGGGTCAGGGTTAGGGTCAGGGTTAGGGTCAGGGTCAGGGTCAGGGTTAGGGTCAGGGTCAGGGTTAGGGTCAGGGTCAGGGTTAGGGTCAGGGTCAGGGTCAGGGTTAGGGTCAGGGTCAGGGTCAGGGTTAGGGTCAGGGTCAGGGTTAGGTTTAGGGGTTAGGGGTTAGGGGTTAGGTTTTTGTTAGAGTTCTTTTTTTGTTTGTCTTTAGACGTTTTGTGCTCTGGCACAAGACCTTCCCTTCCTGTCCTTGTTTTATTTTATTTTTGTTGTTTTTTTGTGTTTGTTATTGTTTTTTTGTCTTTTTTATTTTTTATTTTTTTTGGAGAATATATAATATTTTTTGTTTTTTTCGTTTTTTTATTTTAGAGGTGTGGATGTGTGTGTGGGTGGAGTGTATGGGGAGGTTTGCAGCAGCTGGGGTCTGAGGAAGGGTAGGAACTGAGGTGGTGATGGATCTTATGTGGGTGTATGTTTGTGTGGTATATATGTCTATATGTTTCCTTTTATCCCTTTTTCCCGAGGGCCTCACGGGCAGCAGGCCCACACCGAGGCCGGTAAGGGCCCAAGGAGCCGGGGTCCTGGGAGGCCACCCACAGCCGGGACCGCCGCACCGCGAGAGGGCCCATCATAAATATTGCACTTCTAATGGGTGAGGTAAAAGAATACATGCAACGACTAAAATACATATAATAAATAAATAAATAAATATCATAATTAATTAAATAAATAAATAAATAAATACATACATAAATAAATCAATACATGAATAATTAAATAAATACATAAGCAATTAAGCCTGATATGAAGGGGGGACTGTGGAGCAGTCACCTGAACTAGTGGAATAGGGAGGATGCACTCTGTCGCGCTCTCAGACATGCACACATACATACACCAATCTCTCTGAAAAACAAGTAAAATACATTAAAAAATAAATAAAAATGATACATATTCACACTAAATAAAACTTAATATTAAAAAATCCCAAGAACGATGGGACGCGAAAAGTGCTGTGTGGGGGAAAAAAGTGCTTTCAAATAAATAGTTAAAAGATAAATAATAGTGAATTAAAAACACACATGTACATGATTAATTACATTCATCCCTGCATCCTCCCACCCGCCCCAGTCAGGGGTGGGATTGGTTAAATGCTGCTCCCAGTCCCCTTGCCTTCATACATACAAAATATATGAGAATTCTCACATCTAAAAACAATTATGTGTATACAAAGGTGAGTGTTAAAACCGTGCATGCAAGTTAAATCACACTCGGCCCGACGCTATGTGGGGAGGTCCCGAGGGGGCGTCCCAGATTCTCCCGGCGCCCTGGATCCCGGTCCGGTGAGGGCCCTACTCCCTAATGTTGAGGCCCAGGGGGGTGAGTGTTTGTAAATGTTTGATCCA